>QJNU01000968.1:0-21014 GCA_004154915.1 Monosporascus ibericus | reverse complement strand
ATAATAATAATAATAATAATAATAATAATAATAATAATAATAATAATAATAATAATAATAATAATAATAATAATAATAATAATAATAATAATAATAATAATTTTATTTTATATTCTCCTTACTTTATGTTATTCGATTTTATTCGATTTTATCCATTTATGTTAGTTTTTATTTATTTTTAGCCGTTTATGTTTTTACCTTTTCTTTTCTTTTTTTTCATATTCGGTTCCGTACCCTAAAATGCTACGATAATTGGCTGGCCTCGAGCCTTACCGGTCGTGGCTTATCCGACGTTATAAAGATAGCATTTTTATTAATTCTCTTATTTCGACTTTATCTAAACGTTATAATATTCTTATTAACCCTTTAACGTTTTACCGATACTTGCGCAAATAAGATGTTTTTTTTAAGTTCGATTAAATATTATCGAAAAATGTTGATAATATTTACGTTTTTTATTTTTCGAATACGCTTTATCAGATTCTTAACTTTTTAATTACTTTCTGTTACGGTTCGGGGGTACCGTACAGCTCCAAGACATGTATACGGCTGTAAGCACCAAGATGATTGCCACGATTGCGATCATTCCACCGATCTTTTGCCCCTGGTGGTGTAGCGGTATGGTGCAGCCGTAACACTTTCGACGTAACGGTTTTACGATATTTTTAAGGGAAGTAACTTTTATCCGTTTTAAATTAGGCTTTTTACGTTGCTAAAATGCCAATTCTTTTGCGCTTAAATTATAAAAAGTATATAATTTTTTTAGCTAGGAAAAACAAAACGAAAATATAATTAGCCGTATAAATACGCATACGTTTTATATTTATTTAAAGTAACGCTTTTTTAATTTCTTTCGTAACTTTATATTTAAGCTTTATGTTAAATATTTTTATGGCGATAAGGTTAAAAAAACGATCGAAAATCCATCGAAAAAAAGATAAATAAACTTATTTAAAATTAAATTATATATAGTTTATTAATAATTATTATAAGTTATAAAAATACGGGTTCGAAATTTACGTTAATATTAATGTTTATTTACGGTATATTATATGGTTTTATTACGGTATTTCCGTTTATACCGATCGTTTTATACTTTATTAATATCTTTTCGTTATTTATTAATTTGAATTTACTTTTTTTAATTTTTTATTCGGATCGTGGAAACGAAACTTAATATATGGCCGCTATTTATCACCTTCTATCGAATTCGAGTCCCGGTCGGCGTCATCCGCGCATTTACCGGTAATCCCAGTTCAATATAATTAAATTCGATCGGTTTACGGATACTTTCGAAAATATTACTGGAAATCGTTAATCTTTAAACGAATATAATACGTTATATTTTAAAACGACGGAAAGCGAACGGATTCGTTTTAATAATTATTAATCGTATAATAAAAGTATAAAAAATTAACGAATTAAAAGTTAATAATTTTAATTTTATTAAAGGAAATTGTTTTTTTAACGGGTAAATTATATATAATAAAAGCTTTAATAATTCGATTTAACCTAATCGAATAATACCAGACGTTTTTTAGCTAACTTAAATACGAACGTATTTGGCAAAAAAAGTATAAAATTAATTAGATTGCTTTATTTTATATTTATATACCCGTTATTAAATACGAATTTAATTAATTTGTTCGTATATAAAATGCCTATATTATCCGTACATAAAAAATCGGAATTATGTCGTACATAAATTACCTTATATTATATATTTTTTTCCCGATTTTAAGAAAGTTATAAATTGTCGGATTCTTATTAATTAAAAAGTATTTAGCGCGTTTCGGACGAAACTTTAGAAATGCGATCCGATTAATTTCGAAGCTTATTTACATTTATTAACATTAAAAGTTTGCGACCGGTATATTAAGGAATATAGCGGTTTCCCTATTATTTTGCCCGCAAATACGGAAATTTATCTATAGCTTTTTTATTATATTAAATTACGGGATAAATTATAAAACCATTATTTAATTAATATACAACCTTTTTTAGCTGAATTCGTTAATCCCGTAAGGAATTAATATTATTATAATAATATTTTAAGTAATTACCATAATATTATTAAGAAAAGGGAAAAAGTAATTTTTGATAATAAGGTGGACGGTATATAATTTTGTTTAATTATAATTAAAATTAATAAAATTAAGTAAAATTAAAAGCTAAATAAAAACCGTTTCCGAAATCGAATCTCGTATTACATAATTCGATTAAATATAATCGAATAAAATATTTTAAAAATAAATTTTTTATTAATTTTATTCTTTTTTGAAAAATACGAATAAAACCGTTTCCGTATAACGGCTAATCTGGTTTCCAGTAATAAACCAAGCTGTCCGTATTTTAAAGCCTTTCTTATAAGCCCACTTTCGTTCGTTTTCATTTAATTGAATTTGCCTATATTCGATTAAGGCTTATTTTTAGCTTTTGTAACTTATTTTACCTTAATCTTTTTATTTTTTATCTTAAGCCTTTTATTTATTACCTTTTTTTTTACGACCTATTTACTTTTTTTTAAGCCGGGCAGGAATAAGTTTATATACTATAGGTAAGTTATTATCGGTATTATTGTCGTTATTAATATGGTTAATAAACTTCTTAACTTTTAAATTACGTTTATTTCGTATAAATTCGTTAACGTTTCGTTTTATCCCGGTATATAAATTCAGGTAAATACCGGTATTACCTTTATGTATAATATGGTGTTACTTCTTAATTATATTAATTATAATTAACTTTTTAAGGTATAAATTCAACTTATGGATTTTTTATCCTTTGCTAGTAATAACTTATCCAGCAAATTTCTACGGCTTTATACGAAAATTTATAAGTATATTAACCTTTTCGAAAAGGTATTGGATTATGCCTACATAAATAAGAAAAACGGTATATAATAACATATTAATTGGTATTATTTTTCTGCATATTTAGATTTTAATCTAATCGGTAGCTTTTATTCCGCCATTAAAAAACTTTTTTTATTTGTAAGCATATAAACGTAATCCGACCGAAATAAAAAAAATTCTTTTTGGACTTTTTATAATTATTATCGATTATATCGAATTAAAGGCTTTCTTTTCAGGCGCGTTTTATTATAATAGATAATTATTGCTATTAATTTAAGGTATTACTTTTAACGAAAAGTTGAATAGCCGTAAAAGCAATAATTACGGGGGTAAAAAAAGTACGAAAAGGTCGATCAGGTAAGGTAAGGTTTATAACTTCGATAAAACGTAAAAAAAGATTTAAGGTCGGAAGTTTTTAATCGTAATAAAAGCAATCAAGTTATTAAGGATTATTTAACTTAATTTTCGAATGCAACCGTTACGTTATAAGACAGCGGCCCTTATTAACTACAAGCGATATAATAAAGCTATACATACGTTTAATTTATCTAGCATAAAATTAATTAAAAAAGAACGAATATAATCGAATAAGATCAAATAACCTCGAATATAAATTATTAAGGAAATAATACTTAATTATTGCATTATTTGTTTTATTAAATTTCGTTTACAGAGATTTTTTAATCTAGATAAGGGCGTATACGTATCGTAGTTTTTTTGAAAAAAAGTTGAAATGAGAGAGTAAGCCCTCTCGGACTCCGTAGTGCAGTTGCAAGTGGCTTCTCCGATGGGGAAACTCGGCAACCTTGCTAGCGTACGCTGATTACCCAAGTTCCCCACGTTGGCTTAGCAGAGATAAACTGCCCCTCACCGTCACAGGCTCACACGTACACACCAAACTCCCATCAGAGCTCCCCGACACTCCTCCCACGCTTTAGATTTCTCATTTCTTTTGAGCTAATCTCCAAGGTGCTCCAAGGTATTTCCGAGCCGAGCTGAAGTGGGTGACAGACAGCTGTGAAAAGGGCTCTCTGTCGTCAGTCCGACTGGCCTGGTTGGGTTTCTATACCTTCTTACCTTCACAACTTCTAACGTCATATCCATACATATATTATTGGCCATCTTATATCACTTTGCGATCTTTGCTGTCTGCTGGGACAACTTTGAAAAACAGACTCAGGTTATAATCGTCAAGATGGTTCGAAAGCCTCCTTCCCGAAAGGGTATGTCTGTCTCGGTCGTCTTAAGTGTTGGCTTTCGGTTCTTGTCATCGGCAGCGATTCATAGGGGACGGCAATCAGAGAGGAAGCCTTTTCCACCTGTACATTGCAGGGCTTAAGACTGTGATGGGAGCGGCTACACAGCCGTCAGGCTCTTCCGCACTTACTTCCTTCAAGTGAAAGAGTCGTGCAATTCAGACAAGCGTACGGATATCACAGCCTGGAAGGCGCGACACGTCTGCTACGATCCGTTCTTCCCCGGCTCGCTCATGAACACTAGGGGTCAACTCGAAACTTTGGTGGTTCGCCATTAGTTTGACCATGGCACATGTACCTGCCTCTATGAAGGAGTCTGGTTACCCTTTATATCCTGAAGACCTACATGTCCCCATTTCGAACATTTCCTATTTCTCTACAGTCTATACATTTACCCCCAGGTGAATTCATAGTCGTCATGGCCCACTTACGCCGACCATGTGGGCTGAAGACGAGACGTCACACCTACCATCACCATGATCATTGCAGTGCCAGAAATGGCATTCTCCATGAAGCCTTTCGCAAACTAGACGCTGACTCGGTTATGAATAGGGTCCATGGCCGATGTGCCCAAGGATCTCCTGGAGGAAATCAAGAAGCTGGAGGACCTCTTCACCGTCGACACTGCTAAGCTAAAGCAGATTACCAAGCATTTCGTATCCGAGCTTGATAAGGGTACGTTCTACTACCCATATTCTAGGCTAGGGGAGGTGGAGAGTTAACTGGTATTCAGGTCTCAGTGTCGAGGGAGGCAGCATTGTAAGCCGAGGCTTTATGCCGTATCGAACAAGAGAGACAAACAGCTGACTTGGACGCCCAGCCTATGAACCCGACATGGGTTATGGAGTTCCCTGATGGCTACGAGACGGGCACATTTCTCGCCTTGGACATGGGCGGTACTAACCTGCGTGTTTGTGAGATCACTCTGACGGATAACAAGTCAGAATTCGACATCATCCAGTCCAAGTACCGCATGCCCGAGGAGCTGAAGACGGGCGAAGCCGAGGAGCTCTGGGACTACATCGCCGACTGTCTGCAGCAGTTCATCGAGACGCACCACCCCGATCTCCCAGCAGGCACCGTGCTACCCCTCGGTTTTACTTTCTCTTATCCTGCTACCCAGAACTATATCGACGAGGGTATCTTGCAGCGATGGACCAAGGGATTCGATATTGACGGGGTGGAGGGCAAAAACGTGGTCCCGATGATTGAAAAAGCATTGAATGAGAAGGCAAGCCACAGCAGCATGCCAGAAGACCATGAAGTACGGTAACTAACAGATATTCTAGAACGTACCCATCAAGGTCTCCGCCGTGATCAACGACACCACAGGTACGCTGATCGCCTCCGCCTACACCGATCCGCAAATGAGGATCGGTTGCATCTTCGGCACCGGCTGCAACGCGGCGTACATGGAGAACTGCGGCTCTATCCCCAAGCTTGCCCACATGAACCTTCCTCCCGAGATGCCCATGGCCATCAACTGCGAGTGGGGCGCTTTCGACAACGAGCACCAGGTCCTCCCTCGAACCCCCTACGATATCATTGTCGACAAGGAGTCTCCCCGGCCTGGCCAACAGTCCTTCGAGAAAATGATCGCCGGTCTATACCTCGGCGAGCTTTTCCGCTTGATCCTGGTCGATCTACACGACAAGAAGGACGTCCACATCTTCGAGGGCCAGGACATTAAGTATCTGCGAAAGCCCTACACGCTGGATTCCTCTTTCCTCTCGGCTATCGAGGAGTAAGTGACAGCAGGCGTCTTCGAGAGCAATTGGCATTGGGCGCGTCGTGCTAACTCTACGAAACAGCGACCCGTTCGAGAACTTGCAGGAGACGCAGGATCTGATGCAAGAGAAGCTGCACATTAACTGCACGCGGCCGGAGCTCGAGCTCATCCGCCGGGCAGCCGAGCTGATCGGCACGCGCGCTGCGCGCCTGTCGGCCTGTGGCATCTCCGCCATCTGCAGCAAGAAGAACTATGCGACGGCGCACGTTGGCGCTGATGGCTCTGTCTTCAACAAGTACCCGCACTTCAAGGCCCGTGGTGCGCAGGCGCTGCGCGAGATCCTCGACTGGCCCGCTAAGAAGAGCCCCAAGGAGGAGGACCCCGTCGAGGTTCTGGCCGCCGAGGACGGCAGCGGCGTTGGTGCCGCCCTGATTGCCGCCCTGACCCTTAAGAGAGTGCAGCGCGGCAACCTGGCGGGCATCCTGCACCCCGAGAACTTCAAGTAGGCAATGTAGTTCAACTCATTGGTGATCAATGCACATATGAGCAGCAGGCCGCTGGTTTGGAGCTGTTGCATGGGGAAGTTGGCTAGCATGTGCCTTCACTAGACCGGATAGACGTAGATAGGGGCGGTCCCAAACCACGTGGTTTTGACATTTCTGTTCTTAGTGACGGTTTTGCTAAGCGACCGTAAGGGTGTCCATTTAACCCATGAAGGTGCAAGTAGGGAGTCGGTATTCTGCGACATGTTAGCACTGGAAACTTCATACATACGGTGAGGAGTCGAGCGGTCGGAGAAGCGAGACTCACTGTCCAAAGTCCAGTACCGCCTCCTGACGCCCTGCCACTCGCCCTTGCCCTCCTTCTGTAGCCCAGACATGTCGACGTCCAGCTCCCGCCACTCGACGTCCATGCCGGCATCGCTCAGGTGCATCTCGACGACTTTGGTGTACACGTCGTAGCAGATCTTGCGGTCGGCGCCCAGGCCGTTGAAGAAGCCGAACACGCCCCCGTCGTCCAGCAGGCCGGGAACGTACTCGGTGAAGAACATGCGCAGCTGGCTGTAGTCCTCGCCGAAGGTGTCGAAGTAGATAGCGTCATACATCTCGCCCTGCTCCAGGAGCTTCGGCACGACCTGCCAGCCATGGGTTAGTAAGTTGTATATGCTAATGAGGGCGGATAGAATCCTTGGCCAAATCGCCGGCGTGGGGAGTGAGGCTAGACACGCCGGGGATCTGACCAAGGGCCCTAACCTCTCCCTATCACAAATTCGACAGGGTGATGCTTTTATCACCCACCTCCTGCCACTTTCCAGCGTGGACCTTGTACGCGCCCTCGGTCGGCCCAGAAGCCTCCCACTCCTTGCCGAACTTGCAATCGGGGCTGTCAACGTACTCGAGCACGGCGGGGTGCGCCTCGATGATGTGGTGCTTCGAGGGGCGCGTCTCGGCGAACATGCCGTCGATGATGCCCATGCCGAAGCCTATGTTCAGTATCCGCCGGCCGACGGCCAACCCAGGCAGCAGCGCCTCGACCGAGGCCCGCATGATGGACGTCTCCCAGGCCATCATGACGCCGTTCTGCGAAGAGTCGACGAGTTTGGATTTGTCGTACGTCAGCTCGGAGCGCAGGTACTCGTCGCTCTTGACGTTACGGCCGCCGGCGGGCTGGGGAGGCACGAAGGCGCGGTCGGGGTCCGAGTCCAGGATGATGTCTTCGGGTTCCGCTTCGACATCGCCGTCTTCTTGCTTCTTCGCCTTATCGCCATCGTTCTGGCCATCTTCTGCGCCGGCGCCACCCCCCTCCTTCTCCTTCTCCTTCTCCTCCTCCTCGCCTTCCTCCATTATTTCATCGCCATCCTCCGACTCGAGCTCCTCGTACCCCTCGAGCAGGCCGAACAGCAGCTCGGCGCGCACCCCGGCCTCAAGGCACAGCTGGTAGAGGTCGCGCAGGCCCAGGCGGTCGGCGAGGCACCCGGGCGTCTCGTTGTTGCTGTCGACGTCGTTCCAGATGGCGCCGCTCATGAAGAGCTCGTAGACGACGTCCCTGGCCTTCTTTTCTCCGGAATAGTCGTCATCTTCACTCGTCCTCGCCGACGTCGTTGTCTTGTTGCTGTTGCTGCGGTTCTCCGGTGCGCAGGCTCGTACGGCGGCGTGCAGCGGCGTCTCGCCCGTCGTCGGCTCCTGGACGCTGGCGCGCCCGGGCACCGAGAGTAGCGGCTTCAGCGCCGCGAGGTCATGGGCCCAGGCGCGCCGCAGGATCTCGGCCACGTTCGCGGGGCACGTGGGCGGGATGCGGGCTTCGAGCGAGTCGTCCGATTTCACGGCCGGGTCTTGGGCGGTGACGGTCGTGGGCGCCATTGTGTTAGAAGAAAACGGATCTCTACCTATCCGGGGCTCAGATAGAGTACACCGGCCCCTACTTGTGCCTTATTTGACTGTGTCGCAAGCAAAGGTTCGAAGTCACACACACATGGCGGGGTAGCAAGAAAAAAGGTGAAGTGGTGTAGAGCTAATACTTGGGTACAAAAACTTTTGATGTGATAAGGTACGGTACGGGTGATTGGACCAGACTTCTAGAAGCAATGCACTGTATTTGCGGACTTGGCGCTGTGTCGCTAACCCGTACCACGTCCTACAGGTAAGTTTAACATCCTACTTAGGCACGTTATTTTTATTTTATAACTTATTTATGTACAATTGAAAAACAGAGCTTTATGATTTTTGGATTCCGAAAACGACAACGCTTATATGAATTCAAACTCCAATACCGTAATGGCGTTAGATCTGACCCTGACAGGGAGGTCAACTTCGGCCTCGATACTCAGTACAGAGTTTTACAGTAGTTATTTAACTTGGACTGGCCCCCATATGCCTACTGGCGACTAGCACATCAGCATCTCAAAGCTAAACCGGAAGATCTCAGAAATATCGAATTTCCTTTTCCCAATATCGAATTATTCTTCCTAAACGGCATAGAAATATTGCGAGCGCAAAAGTCGTAGTTGATCTCCGAGTCTGTGGTGTCTGTGCAAAGTTATACATGCAGCGATACGCTACACGCTAAGTATTACTCTGCTCTCGCACTAAATTCGGCTATTGAGCACGTGCCTGCTTCGGCTCCCTGATTGGGCAATGCCCACTAACCGTCCCTTGGTGAACCTGACGGGGAGCATGCGGACACCAGGATTCTGCATATCCTTAAGTAGCTTCTTCAACGGCCTGCAAGGGTGCGTCATATGCAAACACAAAACATAGCAGTCATTTCTACGATCCCTTTAGTTTCACATTGATTCGTGTTCCCACATCTAAATCATACCGAGTCCTGACTGGTTTCAAAGCTGCCATACGAGGAAAGCAGCAATTCTATAGGGCTTTTATTTAAGCTTTAATTTATTTTACCCTATACCTACGTAACGACGCGAATTCTGTGTGTCTCCCGTCAAGCTTGAATATTTGGCGGTGGACCGGTACAGCAGCACTTGCCAGCTGTGTGTGCTATTGCAGATATAATCTTTAAGAGGCTGGAGACGACTTAATAATCATGAAGTTCGGCGAGCAATTACGCAGTAGCATCATCCGGGAATATCAATGGCATTACATTGATTACGCTGGCCTGAAAAAAGAGTTGAAGGCCGCCTCGGGGCCTTATACCGTCTCCCAGGAAGACGGCAACAACGCTGCCGGGCCTTCAAGTGCTGTGAGCGAGGGCAATAGGCCCAAAAGTCGAAGGCGCCAATGGACAGAGGATGATGAGCAACGGTTCATCGAGCGGCTCTACGGGGAGCTCGACAAGGTCTACACCAAGACCAAAGTCAAGCAGTCCGAGATCCAACGACTTATAGCCATTAACGAACAAGAAGTAAGGAAAGTCGTTGACCAGGTGAACCAGCGGGGTCTGGATGAGCCCGGCCCGTCCGAGGAGAGCTTCGTCCTGCTTGAGGAGAACCTTAGCGATATCATCGCCGATGTGCACGACCTTGCCAAGTTTGTCCAGTTGAACTATACGGGCTTTTACAAGATATTAAAGAAACATGACGTGCGGATCCCGACGAGTGCGTAGCCATACAGATTAACTGACATTGGCGGCAGAAAATGACACAATGGCACCTCCGACCCTCGTTCGACTCGGCTCTTAAGAAGAAGCCGTTCTATAACGAGGATTTCGACGCCGAGGTCGTTAAACTCTCCAAGTTGTATGATCTTGTTCGAACGAAAGGAAACCCGGTCCAAGGTGACAGCGCCGCTGGTGGGGCGCAAGGCAGTTTCGTCCGACAAACGACCAAATACTGGGTCCATCCCGACAATGTGACCGAAGTGAAGCTCATCATCCTGAAGCACCTGCCGGTTCTCGTCTTTAATGCGAGCAAGGAGTTCGAACCGCAGGACTCCGCCATCACTTCCATCTACTACGATAACCCGGACAAGTTTGATCTGTACGAGGGCCGGCTCAAGAAGACGGAGGGTGCCGAAGCCACCCGCTTGAGATGGTACGGAGGCATGCAGCAAGACCAGATCTTCGTCGAGCGTAAGACGCATCGTGAGGATTGGACCGGCGAGCAATCTGTCAAGGCACGCTTTTCCATGAAGGAGAAGAATGTCAACGCGTACATGAGAGGCGATCTTCTGCCCGAGGCCATCTTCGAGAAAGCCCGCAAGGAAGGCAAGAAGCCGGCGAAGATTATCGATGAACAGGAGGCCCTAGCAAGGGAGGTCCAATATTCCGTACTGAAAAAAGGCTATAAGCCCGTCTGCCGATCGTTCTACAACCGCACTGCCTTTCAACTCCCTGCTGACGCCCGAGTACGCATCTCCCTCGATACGGAGCTCACCATGGTTCGAGAGGATAACAGCGATGGCGTCAGACGATCTGGAGATAACTGGCGGAGAATGGACATCGGTATCGATTGGCCGTTCTCTCAGTTACCACCTGGAGATGTCGTACGCTTTCCCTATGCCGTTCTGGAAGTGAAACTCCAGACTCAGCACGGACAAGAGGCTCCGGAATGGGTACGTCAGCTCATTTCAAGCCATCTCGTGGAAGCTGTACCCAAATTCTCCAAGTTCATCCACGGGACAGCCACTCTGTTCCCACACAAAATAAAGCTGCTTCCATACTGGATGCCGCAGATGGATGTGGACATTCGCAAAGAGCCCACTCACGACTTTGGTATCCGTCGCCTCCTTCATTCGCCTAATAGCGGTACCACTTCGGACGATGACGACGAAGACGACTACGACTCGGACGTGGATCAAGCGGACGCCCAAGCGACTAGGGCGGGCCCTAGAAATGGTAGTGGTCCATCCACAGGCGCTCAGGGACTCGTTCCCGGGGATGTCGAGGGCCAGATGGTCGAGGTGTCTGCCCCCAACGAGGACTACCCGATATATGATTCAGATGACGAGTTCGACGAGGAGGACGCATTCGAGGAAGCAAGAAGAGTGGGGGGGTGGCCCTACTATTCAGCTCTAGCCAAACACTATTCGAGAAAGATGGGCAGCGGGATGCTAGAGGTGCTCACGACTATTACCCCGCGCCCTCGAGCCACCACGGTCCCGAGAAGTAGACGTACCCAGATGTTCTTTGGCGATCAGGACGTCCAAACCAAGAAGTTCAAGTCGCCCAAGGGCAAGAAGATCTACGTCCCCGTCCGGGTCGAGCCCAAGGTCTACTTCGCGGGGGAGAGGACATTCCTCGGCTGGGTAAGTTGACCCCCCCTTCCGCCCCATACCCACTATCCAAGCAAGAACGCTGCAACGACGGTTAACTAACATCCCCCGCCCGACAGCTCGAGTTCTCCATCTACATAGGCACCATCGCCGTCACCCTGCTGAACTTCGGCACGAAGCCGACGAAGCTCTCCTTCGCCGTCGCCGGCGTCTTTACGCTGGTGGCTATCCTGTCCCTCTGCTACTCGGTCGCCATCTACCTGTACCGGAGCAAGGGCATCCGCGAGCGGAGGGTTATCAAGTACTACGATCGTGTCGGGCCCAGCCTCCTGTGCACTACATTGTTCCTCGGCGTCGCCCTGAACTTCGTGTTCGAGGGCAGGGATAGGCAGATCTGGTAAGGCTGAGAGATAGGTTGACCCCGCGTACTGCGTCTGGTTATGCTGTGGATTACACGGTAGACCCGAGACGTGGAGAGTGCAGTCGAGACTCTCGAGATATCAGACAATGCCATTGTATGGTAAGGCAAGCGCAAGGTGCCGAGTGGTAGCCCTTATGTAGCATATTACTGGATGCGTTGGATAAAGATTGGAAGCCGGGCACCTCGCATTTAATTTAGACAAAATGTAGTGTTTCCCGCGGTAGTTAATTTGAAACGAGCCTAATTATTTAATGATCCATCGACCACTTGCTTAAGTCCGTGAATCATTTGCCGGTCAATGCACGATCACGCTTCATTAGCACTCGTGACAGACGCGGGCACTTCCAACAGCTTGTACAGTCACTGACCACAACAGACAATGAGTACCCAACTTATTTCATGAGACGAGTGCGTTCATCGAGCGAAGAAACGAATGCCTGCCGATTGGCTATTTAACCTCCTGAAATTCCCATGTTAAAACGTTCATGATATCTACTGAATCCGAGTAAACCCGTGTGCGAGCGCTCCGAGCGCCGGAAATGGGGCAGTCTACTCAGGGCCGCAGAGCTGATGCACTCCGTCGCGGACGTGGTCGACCTCTTCACCATGGGAGGGCAACCGCGCTTTCCTGGCATAGTGACAACACGTCCGACGGAGTCCCCCGTGTCTTACGAGAGGCTCCTAGGAAAACAGCGGCCAACGACATTAGCGCTCCCTCTCGGGGCCCAGGACCCAGCCCCCCCCTTCCGTTACTTGGGCAGTGCCCATCAACAAGTGATCTGTACATTATTCTTCTCAGGTGGCTTCCGAAAATTAAATCAGGGTTTCGTCAACCACTCTACTACATGGGTTGCCCGTCAGTCGGTTTCGAGGGACACTAAACTCTCCAAAGATCTGTTCAGAAGAAGACCTCTTTAGAACTTTGGTTTGACCTTATCACTGAGCTCTACAGGAGCGACCCTCCCGAGAAATATTTGAATTAGATGTGCTGTCGCAAGATCTGGAGCCGAAGGCTTGCAAATAGAGGAATATATATTCGTTAGAGCGGTCTTCAAAGAGAGCTTAAGTTCGAAATGGGTCTGCACACGTTGCATGGATCGTTGTTTCCCTAGCGGGCTGAGGCAGTAAATTTCTTTTCTCCCGTTCAATTATGGTTTGTTGCTTATTATGGACAATGCATACAGCTCAGCAGGGTCGTTTCAAACCCAGGCAGCTCCCTTTTGCAATCCAATTGTTTCTCTGTAGTCGTCTAACAATATACCCTGCACCAAAGCCGATTCTTATCGTTGCTCAAGAAGTCGAAAAGGTGAGATCATTACAGATAGCTTCATCCAGGATTCAGAACGGGGAGTAACTATAAACTAGAACAGTAAGCCATGATAGTATAGACAGTGTTCAGGTTCTAAAGATCGGATATGTGATCTCTATAGACTATGGTTTCTCCCCATGCTCTGCTAGAACACCCTTGAAAGCCTCTGTGGGAAGCTAGAAGCTACATGTCGGTGCTTTAGCTTCGTCCCATGTTCCTTACAGGAGTTCGCGGTGCAGCCACGCCATTCCGAAGCTCGACAACGTAAGGAAGGAACTCAGACCAGGTAGCGGTTCAGCGAATACTCTGACGGAGGCGACCTTACATGGACCTCTGCTCAGATATGGCATGGCAGTATCGTCGATTACCAGATATCATTCTTCTCCTCTCCGATAACCATCCGCTCACCGGACCTAGCCAACTACAAACAACCCTGAGTTGAGCTTCATATTTTGTCGCTGACCGTCCTCTCTGCCGAGCCTTACGGCGAAAAAGTTAATTTCGTTCTGCTCTATAGAGCGAGACTGTTTTGTTAGAAGCAACTGCGAGTCGGAGCTAACGTTCCAGACCCCCTTTTCAAATAGCCCTTACGAAAAAAACAACTAGCTTCAAACACCGGGCACGGCAAGTACCCTGTCCACCATTCCGGCAATGGGACGGAAGTTTCAGTGGATTATTTCAATTGAGACACCTGCATTTTCACAATCCTAATATACGGTGAAGGGGAAGACAAGAACCAGAAAGCTCGTCCCTGATGCTGTCGTAATCAAGAATATACAGATGAAAGGCTTAACCAGTAATTACAGTATCTTGTCCCTTATGCTCTCTTGCTAGGCTTGACTGTATGTCTGTTATCAAAGCCACCTGGTGATGGGAATTCTGGAGCACGTCTTTGTCACTTCTCCTTTGAGAAGTTATTGCTGTACTCTGAGCGGCTGACTGACACTCATTTCCATAGAAATTGGAGATAGACGCCTTAGAATCCGAAGCCACTGCTTCGCTCTAAGTAGGCCGATGAGAACGTGAAAATCTCTATGGACAGTGAAAGGCGCAAAAATCATCAACCGTACTCTCCTTGCTTTGTATACAGTGCCGGCATTTATGGACATCCACCGTTATATTATTAGATATTCCCATGATAGGTCCAAGAAAGAAGATAGAGGAGGGTAGTTCAGAATCTACCAACCGCCATATAAGTAGTAGTCTGGCTTATTTCACCATCCTCCGTCATCTGCACGGCGAAATCCGCTCTCTGAAGGTCATTGCACATAGACAGTCATCAAAAAGTCTGCCAAAGCAGAGAGTCTGTGTCTAAACAGGATAGGGGTTTATACTTGTACAGCGTCACCAGCACAGCTACACAACTCTTTCCTTACGTAGACAATACAAATGTCTATGTTACTAGCTTCTCTCTCTGGGGCCACTCTAGGATGCCCATCGTCGCTTCCTGGATGAAGTCTCCTGTATCGAGATTCCACTTAGGGAAGCTTCACGTCGACGTCCTGAACTCAGCATTTCTCAAGTCTATCCAGATCTTTAACTCTCCTAGATAGTCTCGATCGCCCTCTGGCAGTATCGACTCTCCATTAACGATGTCGCTACTCCCCCCTTTAATCGTAGTCCTGCCCAATCCATCTAGGTCGTTGATGGGACATATACCTCCAGCCGTTGCATACCCCAACCCACCGCATACAGATTCCCACTCAACCTCCAACGACAACGTAGTCGTTGCTGGTCATAGCGCCGACTTTCTACCAATGATATAACAACCCACCTAATCTAGTCGCTCCTGCCCCAGTCCGTCTAGGTCGTCGATGGGACATGCGCCTGCAACCTCTGTACGCCGTAACCCCATCTCACACATACTGCTACTGAAGACCCAACGACAACGTAGTCGTTGCTGGTAAACGTTGCCATATCTTTGGCGATCTTGCACAGGCCAGCACCGTTACTGCCCATACGGTTTTAGAATCATACTCGACTGCAGGCATCACGTAAAGCATTGACATGTTTACCACAGATCCCTACTCAAGCCCGAACAACAACGTAGTCGTTGCTGGTGAATATTGCCAGATCTTTCACAATCCTACACAGGCCATCATCGCCACTACTCTTCAGAGTTTTCCAAGTACTGCCGCCTTAAGCCTCATATGAAGCGTCGACATACCTGCCACTATCGTGCACGGCCCCTTAACCTAGAAGTTTGAGACTTCAAGTCTACCTCAGCCATCGCTGATAACTTTCGGTCATACCCGTCACCTATCGTGCACAGAATCTAACCTCGACGTGACGGCTGAGCGGCATCTGAAACCTTCCACAGGCAGTAGATTACTATGAATTGGTAGACACAGGTGTTCCTAACCTCGTTGGTAACTATATATCCGAGCATCCACAGATCACCCACTCTGGACACGGCGCAGTTGCAAGAGCGGCCTAACACCGCAACAGAACCTTGAGTCCTTCTTATCGTCTCTAGATTAAGGTAGAATCTGCCAGCTTCCTCATTACATGCTCCAAGACCTTACTGACATCGATAGACTTGCGAACGTCTTTTGCCGTTTTCCAGGTTAGGTAGACAGACTCCCACTCGTTCTCTCAGCAGCATGGGAAAGTAACGCATATTCACTGACGCCCAGGATCCCA
Organism: Monosporascus ibericus; assembly: GCA_004154915.1. Classification (NCBI taxonomy): domain Eukaryota; kingdom Fungi; phylum Ascomycota; class Sordariomycetes; order Xylariales; genus Monosporascus; species Monosporascus ibericus. The sequence continues at coordinate 5,132 of QJNU01000968.1, read as the reverse complement.
CAGACAATACAAACCAGATCTGACTCTTTGAAACACACTGCCATCTACTAACAAGCACCCTGCATACAGTCCAGCACCTACATAGGTCCCCATCCCTGGAAACCCCCAGGGCAGGACCGACCAATAACTTCCGTCCCATATCCACGCTGCCTCTAGCACAGTGCCATCTACATACACTGCATGTCCCTCAAACCAGTACAATCAACCCGTGCACAAGCAGAACGAAGCAAACCATCCAGACGGGCTTATCAAGAGGGCCATTGCTTGGGTCTGATAGGAAAGGAACCTCCCAGCGTTGCCCGCTCAAGCAAAAAGCGTCTCCCTTCCACCTAGACCTAGACCTGGACCAGATATTTCTGGTCTCCTTCCACAACATCTCACGGTCGACCTCCCAGAATACCGCCTTTTACGCCTCCAGGAGTTAAGCATAAAGATTTCAGACCGGAATAACCACCCTTGGAAATCGGAATAAGCAGATCCTATTTGCCCTGATTCAACGCAGCATAAGCATTATTCCGCTTTCCAGAAGGCCAACTTCGTGGACTGGACCCTCGCTTACCCTTATTACATAAGCCAAAATAGCCCCCAACCCACCGTCCCTACCGTCCCTACTATCCCCATTACCTGCCTGGTATTTTCGCAGCGATGTGCTTCATCGAGTACCTCGGCTACACGTGCGGGCACACGGGCGACTCGGTGCTCCGCCCCTGCCCGCTGACGACGCTCGCCCATGTGAATCCCGTGTGTCCGGTGCCGGCGGTGCGGCCGCAGCTTTCGCGGGACCACTGCCCGGCTTGCCAGCGCGTCATGCACAACCGCTGGGTCGACATCATGGAGGAGGAGCACCGCTGGATGCACGAGCGCGGCGCCTGCGGCTGCCCCGTCGAGTTCCCCGCCCTCATGCAGCCGCGCATGATCGGCCGAGACGGCCCCGACTACGGCGCCGGCGCCGGAGGAGCCGTCTCAGCCCGGCTTAATGCCCAGGGTCATGGTCAGGGCCACGGTTACGGCTACGGCCGCGGCCAGAGCCCCGGCAGCAGCGGCAGCGGCAGCGGCCACGGCGGCGGCGGCGGCTACTATAAGCCCGGCAACAGCAAGAACAAGAATAAGAAGGCTAGCAATAAGCCCGGACGCGGCCGTGGTAGTGGTGGCAACGCTAAGCATCAGCAGCAGCAGCAGCAGCAGCAGCAGCAGCAGCAACAGCAACAGCAGCAGCAGCCGCAGCCCCAGCCGCAGGGGCATCAGACGAAGGCGCAGACGCAGCAGCAGCGACGACAGCAGCAGCGGGAGCGGTACCCGGCGTTCGAGGAGGTCCGCGACGGCGAAAAGGACAATGATGTACGGTACGTGATCCGGCAGCCGAGCATGTACGGAGTCGAGTGGACCTGGGACCACGCGAAGCTGCACGAGGACGGCCGCTGCGGCTGCGCCATCCGGTTCGACAAGTACGACCCGTCGCCGTCCAAGGATCTGCGGGACGTGAGACACCCGGGTGCCGGCGCCCGCGACGATGACGATAACGACGCTGGGAAGCACGTAGCTTCTAACACCCACAGCGGCAACACCAACAACCAGCTGCTCCTCCGCGCCGGGGGCGGTGGCCCGTCCCTGAGTTACCACCTGTCCGGTGACCCCACGACGGCACCGACGTCGCGCCTCGGACCCCAGGTGAGCGGTGGCCAGCCGGCCCGCTGGAGCTACGATACGCCGGCCAAAATCCATAACCTGCAGGGGATCTGCGCGCTGCCGGCCCAAGGCGCCGACGACCCGCCGCGGCAGCTCGACATGCAAACGGCCTGGTTCGGCCAGCACCACCACCAGCAGCAGCAGCAGGCCCCGATGGCGGGGGTCCCGCTCGGCCTCGGGCCCGAGTGCCGGGATCCCAGCGGCCATCTGCAGGCGGAGGGACAGATCGTACTGTACGATGTCAGCCAGCAGGTGCCTCTCCTGGGCCTCCCCATTGGCGCCGGTCCCGAGGGCCTCTCGCACGCCGGCGACTTCGAGGATTGCGAGTTGTACCGTCTCTGCCACGCGGCGCAGGGGCTCCGCCGCTGCAGCTCGACTACCTTTTAAGATCCATCCGCCCTACTACACTCCGAGGGTAAGTCTTCCTGGTCGACCGATATCTATGCATGAGAGACGATAGCTGATAGTGGACCAGGTCTACATGATACATGATGATCAACATCTTCATAAGCATAGGCGAAAGCGGAGAATGGAGAAGAGAAACGCGTGATATGCATGAAAATATCCCGGGCATCAAGACGCCCCTCTGCCATTTGCGCCATTTTGATCATGCAGTGCGTCGATTTACACCTGAGGTTATCGTACGTACCATAGGAATTCTAGAATCTGCATCGCGAATTTCTACACTTTACCTCAGAATAATTTTTGCTTTGGCTTGTACCTGGCGGCATCCGCCTCGCAGACGACCGCTTATCTGTCCACCTCCCCTACAGCATTATTAGTATGTTTTCTCCCACCACTACAGGTGTCTGGCGATCCTTTTTACTTACCGAACACCAGATCCATCGTACCGATCACCGCTACGGCATCAGCCAATAGGTGACCTCTCGAAACGTGGTCGAAACCAGCCAGGTGTGCAAAACCTGGTGCTCTGATGTGGCATCGGTATGGTCTCTCACTTCCATCACTCACGACGAAAACTCCCATCTCTCCCTTTGGTGCCTCGATCGCCGAGTACGTCTCTCCCGGCGGTACGGCGTAGCCCTTGGTGTAGAGCAGGAAATGGTGGATCAGGGCCTCCATATTCTCCTTCATGGCGGCACGCGGGGGCGGGGAGACCTTGTAGTCTTCTACTCGGACGGGACCGGCGGGCATTTTGTTCAGGCACTGGTGGATGATTCTGAGGGATTGGCGGAATTCCTCCATACGGCACAGATATCGGTCATAGCAGTCACCGTTGACACCAACTGGAACGTCAAACTCGACTTGGTCATATGCATCGTACGGTTGACTCTTTCGGATATCCCACGGAACACCGGAACCTCTCAACATGGGGCCGGTAAAGGAAAGGTTCAGGGCCTCGTCAGCAGAAATGACGCCCACACCCTTCAATCTTTGGATCCAGATACGGTTGTCCGTCAGCATTTCCTCGGTTTCGTCGATGCGATCGCCGAATTGGGTGGCCCATTGGTAAATATCATCTAACAGGCCGACGGGAACATCTTGATGGACACCGCCAGGTCGGACATATGCCGCATGAAGACGAGCTCCTGATACTCGTTCGTAGAATTCCTGGGGCATGTAATTAGCACGTTTCCTTTTTCCAGTGCGATTTCTCTGCCTATACAGTCGTCTACAGTAGAGCACGCAGTCAAATTCTTTTTTCCTTTTTGCAATAAAAGCCTTACCATCAACTTCTCCCGTTCCTCAAAGCCCCATAAGAAAGGCGTCAAAGCACCAACGTCCATGGCATGAGACAGTACAGACATAAGATGATTCAGAATTCTGGTGATCTCCCCAAACATGGTTCGGATAAACTTGGCTCGTTCGGGAATCTCAATGTTCAGCAGCTTCTCAACGGCCAGAGAGAAGCACTGCTCGTTGGTCATCATAGAAACGTAGTCCAGCCGGTCGAAGTAGGGCAAAGCCTGCAGGTACGTCTTGTACTCGATCAGCTTCTCCGTTCCCCTATGCAGCAAGCCGACATGGGGATCCGCCCGAATGATCTCCTCTCCGCTCAGCTCGAGAATTAACCGTAACACGCCGTGGGCCGCGGGATGTTGAGGGCCGAAGTTGACGGTATAGTGGCGGACCTTCCGGTTCGCGATGCTGTCCTCGCGCGACTTCTCGGAGGCGTTGGGGTCGTTAAGCCGCTGCACGCCATAGGGATCTGATGGGTGAGAGAAGTCGGCATCGACGGGTACGAGGGTGGTGCCTTGGACCGGGGGTATCTCGTTGGCCTTTCGCATGGCCGTCTGGGAGAAAGCGCGGATGGCGGATCTGGCAGGTCTGGCGAACTGCAGACGCCTGGCGCCGCAGCCGGCCATCCGATATAGCGACGCCATTTGCGGTGTACGGTTGTCGGTTGAGGAATGGCAGAATCCGGCTCGTCTCCCGAAAAAGCGCAGTAGCGATCGGGATGTTGAACGTTGAAGCTCCAGATGCAATGTGCCCGTCATCAAGCCTCGGCGCCACCTTTTCCCAGAGCTGAACAAGCCCCACCGCCACACTTGGTCAATGCTTTTGCCCCACAAGGAGTAGTCTTCCCAATCAGTAGACCTTCATAAGTCAGCTCTGCGGCATTCATATCTATCCAGCTTATGTATGCTTACATATCATATCATTCGCAAATATGTCTCCACCCGATGCACAACTGTTGATAATGTCTTCTTTCCTAATTGCGTGTAATACCGAGATCTTTATCAGTTGTATTCCGTTGCTCGGCTGACGTGGAGGCAGGCAAGCAATAAGGGGATATGCAAATAGGGGTTGAAGTCAGCTCATCCCCTGTGTCAGTAGATCTTAAATTATAGATTAAAGAGCTATCACTTAGCTGCCTTGACATGGTAGAAGCAGACGATATAAAGATATGAATCATTCATACTTTCAATGAGGTAGTTACTCTGGGGGGGTTTATGTTGGCACCGCCAGAGCAAACAACATATATGAACTGAAGAACAAAAGAAAGCAGGCCAACGTGATTCGCCGAAACGACCGTATTTCCCGGATTCAGCAACCCCGTAAATTCAGACATGCACACATCTATATATACGTATATTCATAGGATGGAATGCCAATGTTGGTTATCTAGAATGCGCATGTCAACCGCTTCGCTTTAATTACCCCTTCCCACTTCACCGACCGTCAGACCCCCTTGATATTCGTACCGTCTACGAAGGGTAACCCCAACCTTACGAACCTTTATATTCCACGCTTTCCGCTATATTTTATCTTCGGAATTCTGAGGTCTGGACTTCGTCGACATTGATCACGCCTTGTCCTAGAAGGCATGCGTTTACATCGACAGACTGGCATCCTTAGGACCGACTTAGCGATGCCCGTTGCCCGAAGTCGAACCCTTCTCTCAGTCGCATCATAACCCTGGACGACGCACATAAATACATGGGTGTAACGGCTGAGTGTGAGAACCCCCCCCCCCCCCCAAA
>QJNU01000967.1:0-21067 GCA_004154915.1 Monosporascus ibericus | reverse complement strand
CTCCTTTGCGCGTTAAGATATTAGCAAATACGTTAACAAGTTATTGAGCGAATGTGTCGCAAAAAAGGGCGTGTGTTGCCAAGCCAACTTGTGGGGCGCGATACTCCAATTCGAATCTACAGTACGAAGTTGCTCCTCATACAATTTGTACTGTATGGGAAATAACATCAGTCCAATATCATTAACAACAATTATCGTAAGCTTCCCCATCGAAAATGTCACGGCGAGCATAATTAAAGATCAAGGCATTCTAATGTATACCCATTAACCTAACGACACTCGACAAAGAGAGGAAGGAAGTTCAGAACAGATTGCTGGCTTCGAGAGCTCTGACAAAGTCCCGTCTGAAAGTTTGGGCCGTCGTGGCCCGAGCCCCTGATCTAACCCAGCCTGTAACATGGGACTGGCCGTCACAGAAAACACATGGACTTGGATAATATGAGACCCTGACATCACACACTGAAGCATATATGGCTGAAGAAGAAGCTATTATCAGGTTGACCTCCAAGAGGTCCTAGCTAGATACAGAGGGTAGTGAAGCCTCCTTAAATACACATAAAAACAGTTGCGGCTGAGAGAAAACTGCACCAGAACGCATAAATCAATCTCCTTCAGTAGCTGATCAAACTAAGCCAAGGCCCAGCTGTTTGATCGCCTTCAGCTGGGTCTGATATGAATCCCATGGTACAATCAGAGTCGTGGGAGTCCCATGCCAGCCCCTCTTCCTCCTGCTCCCTCTCCTCCTTTTCAGATGGATCGGGCTGGGCGTCTGGGTCGACGAACGTATGCATGACTTCATTATCTGGATGAAGAGGGTGATGCCCGTTGGGGAGCACCTGTAGGTAATTTCGGCAAGAGGAATACGGCTGGGAATTGATAAAAATAACCGCGTGGCGCTCCTCCCTTAAGTACGCCGACCGTAAGGCGCGCAGCTTGCGCATTATCGACCACGTCTCGCCTCCGGGCGTCCTCTCGGCATTGCGGCCACTCATATTGATAAGGTAGTAAGTGGAAAGCTGAACTTCCACATGCCCAGCCTGAACCCGACCGACATGTACTTCTGCAGTTAGATAGGGAACTCCGACAGTGATGAGGAAGAGTAATGCAGTGCATAAACGACGTCGGTGGACGCCCCGTAAAGAGGCACGAGCGAATGGGTGAAGGAAAAGAAAGAATAGTTATGGATTGCCAATAAGTTAAACAGAGGTAAAGCGGCTGTATCACGGTACTGAATAAATTTGTTAAAAGCAATTTTTAGCCTCGTCTGTCTTATTAGCTTGAATATATACAGTATTCGGATCACGTACGCAACTTGTAGCACGTTTTACGGAGGTATCTAGCCTAGGAAAGGCTACCAGCTTGGTTAAGGTCCTTAGCCACAAGCCCATCCCACCCCTTAGCCAATACAGACTCCTTTTTCTGCCGGCACGTACTTTTCTGCCGGCAGAAGCACAACTAACTGCAGTGCCAAGAATTTTTAAAAACAGTGGGCCAAACCGCCCAGTCGCCACCATATGGTCCAATGAACAAGCTTAGTTCGTACCTTTAATTCCCTTTAAGGAAGGCCCGGCGTAAAGCAGTTACTGTACCGCATCACTGCAGTTTGTGGGCCGTCAAGGCGATACAGGCTTATAGCCGCCCTCAGCCTGCAACCTAGATCCACCCGCCGGAGCCACCTGAGGGCGCTAACTACCAACATCTCTTAAGACATATGGGCCTTGTATGTTCTCAGGTGCCAGAAGCCTACACAATAAGCAGTAACTACATTTTCGGTTTAGCTCTGGAATAACGCAGCCAGTCAAATAGCACGAATTCGATATACTATGGAGTATGCTGCTAGTTTTAGCTTATTGTGTAGACTTCTGGCACCCGAGGACATACGACTAACTGCAACAATTCCTGTACACGTAGAATGTCCCGCAGCCTTATACGCTTACGATACACAACCGAAGTACTGGGTTCCTGGTACTTATGCTACTTTCCGAGCCTTTCGTGATCTCGAACCCCTCAGCATGCATATCGACGAAAAGGACGCAGATAAATACTGAGGAGGAGGAGGAAGCTAGTTTAACCGCTTATACAACCTGTCGGATACAGTGGCTCTAGGTCGGAAGGAATCGGCCCGTGTGTCGCGCTAATGGGCGGAGGACACAGGGGTAGCAGCTAATTTGTATGGGATATTAATTCCCTTCTGCCCTGACGAGAGACAGTTAGCTGTTATCATCATCAGAATCAATATACGAATGAAGCTGCAACGAGGATACTCAATTTGCGTGGTCTCAGGCTGTTTGACAGCTTGTTAAGCTTTACTTAGTAATGGAAATTCGGTGGCCTCATACCGAGCCATCATTCCCAGACTGCATAAGCAACCTGAGCTGCTTCATTCCAAATCACTATGAAGAGTCTCTATTAGCTTACGGAAGATCGCTATGGACTTGCGGGCTTAACCAGATTTGCCCAGATAGCTCTTAGCACATTTTATTTCTCTTCGTCACTGTCGCAGAATAGGGGTCACTTGCTTAGTCATCAAAGCCCCTAGGAGCTGTAGAGACCCCGTAACAACGTTGTTCCGGGGCTCCCATACTATATATAGAGCTTCCTAGCCACTGCTCTCTAGAGCCTAGATTATCCATGACAATTTACACTTCCCAAACCTTATGCAACCTTCTCCCGCGATCAGCCTAACTGTGACAGTCACGACCACCAACGGCACTATTAATGTCTGTTATGATTAGGACCTCATTGAACTACAAGGCCACATAAGACGGTCTGGTTCATAACAGGGACTTTCGGAACGCATGGTTTTCTCCTAGCCTTCGACCCGTACAGATATACCCCATAGGCGTGTGTAGAACATCCTGCGTCTTGCGGCGGAGTGCGAGCCACTCCAAGAGGAATGGAGCGGGGTTGTCTGCGAACTTGATAACCTTACCAGTCGATCCCATCCCTACATCGTTTTCGGCAGGTCTTCTCGTCACCGCAGATGGAGGTCGTAGTAGATAGCAAGCCAAAGAATCCCATTCAACCAAGTCGACGTATAGTCGGCCGGCCAGTACACCCAATTCGAACCGGAACCACTCTGGAAATATATGCTCAGACGACAGTGGCGGTAGACTGTAGTGCTGGAAACGGTTAAAGGATAGCATGGCTTTCGTGACGGGCGCGGCATAGGCGATCAGATGAACGGGTGATTCACCCGCGGTAAGACGGAGCATTGGGATTAGCAGTTCGGCCTCCTCGGGAATAATTATCAGCGCAGTCTGGGTCGAGGGACTCCAAAGGATCCATTCCACGGGCCGCTGTTAAGCCACCATCATTAGTATTCGCAAGGTTTTACATATTAGTCGAAAAACTTACCAGGAAGTTGTCAGCCACGTTCTTGTCTTTCCTACACTTGACTGTTTTCCCAAACTCCTTTGACACAAACATCTTCGAGTCCGTCTCTCGCACACCAAAGTGCCTCCCGACACTCGTCTTCGCCACCCACGCGAACGCGTGCTCGAAGACAGTATCGCTCTGGTCATACAGTGTACTTTCTAGTACCCCCGTACGCGCGAAACATGAGATGGCCGGGTGGAGGCCGGGGAATGGCAGAGCCTCGTACCGCAGCGGCTTCTGCACCTGCCGCACTTGCTCGACCTGGGCTCGGACCTCGCGCTCCTGCTCTACTTCCTCGAAGGAACCTATATGGTGTGGAGTGCGCTTGCTGCTGCACCGAGTCAGTTGCTCGGCGAACACCTGTAGCTGTTGAGCAGATATGCGGCCCTGGGAGCCTGTCGAAAAGCCTACTGAGGCTCCGCCATAGAGTTGCTTTAGAGTCTGGCGTTCCGGCTGCCGCAGGACGTCGAGGAGCTGCGCGCGGTGAGTGGGATCGGCGAGGTAGTCATGGTGACGCCACTCCGCGTCAGTGCGCCGGCAGAAGTCGAGACCTTGTGCAACGTACAGGCTTTGCAAATCCTCGTTGGCGCGGCACGTTTGCTCGAGGAGCCAGGGGACGACATGTGAAGAGCCAAGCCTCTCGTCGGTGGCAGGACAGCAGAAATCCTTGATGCTCTGGTCGACTTCGGGCGGCGCGAAGAAGGTGACGGACTGGGTTGTGCGCAGTTGGCGAAGGCGCATTGCCGCTATAAACATAGTTAGAACGACCACCCTTATCTCCAGAACTTTCGGCAGCGAGAGGGATGAGAACCATGAAAAAAGGAATAGAAAAAGATGCCACATTACTCACCTTGCATCGTATAGTCCTTTGTCTGCTTCAGCGCCAGTGTAAGGGCTCCATGTGCATCCACTGGCAATCTCAAGTCTATGCCACGTGTATGTGCCTCGTCTAGATAAACGACGCATTCGCCTAAATTATCCGCAAAAGGTGTCGCTAGGAGGGGGACGTCGTTCTTTGCGTCGCCTCGATAGTGCACCCAGGCCCGGTTATCGTTACCAAAGTAGACAGCAGCCTTAGCCTTGTGGTCCACCACCAGCCATGCCTGGGCCAGTGTTTTATTGTCCATTTCGAGGATGTAGGCCCCAGCGTCGATAAGTATGCGGATGTTTGCAGCATGCAGTTGTCGTAAGAAACCTGCTTCGGTTAGACGCCCGCCGTGAGCATTGCTAATAACCTTATAGCCTCGATTGCGTGGTTGAAGAAAGTACGAGAGCACCTCAGCACTAGTCTGCAGCAAGCTGGGAAGGTCGTCCTGCTGAATTGTCAGGGGCAGCATTGTACGATTGTCATTGGTCCCACTGAAGCCTGTAGTTCTGGCACTGCGCTGCTCCGCCTGACTGAACAGAGGTATATCCCACGCGGAGGCCTGCAATTTGACGTCGAATTGCTTCGCATGTGCAGGGAAAACAAAGTGGTTCAGGTAATGGTTAATTACGACGCTGTCTAGGCGTACGTGTTGCCACAACTCTTCCATCTGTGCGGCATCGTCGACATTAATAACGTTCCAGTGGTAAAGCGCTTCTGGTAGGTCGCTACAACCTGAAGTCCAGTCTTCGTATTGTGCAGCAGGATCGTCCGATTGGAGGGCGCGTTGCAGACCCTGGCGGAACTGCTTGAACGTCAGGCCGGCGTAATAAAATGCTAAACAAGTAAATATGATAGCCACATCTGGATGGCCAAACTCCGACTGTTCTGATGGCGTGCCTTTCGCCTCGAAGGGCACTGCGACAGGATGGCGGCCCGGGTGCAGACCGTATTGTACATTCCAACGTTTGTTTAGGCAAAGAAGAAGTATCCTGTTGATCAGATGACCCCGCACAATAAGGAGCACCTTGGATGCTGCCTGCGGGTTAACAAATGCGTTCACTGCCTGCATAAACAAGCATCCGTCAAACTTCTGTCCACAGAGAACTTGTCGGATATGTTTCTGTCGGTTCGGGAAAGTCGTGTCTGCAGGCCGAAGAAAAGTCGTTCGTCCGGCGCAGATATCGTCTACTATGTGGCCGTGAAGGATATCTTCTACATCGCTTTTGAGGAAGTGCACCATGGGAAACGATCCCGACCGTTCTAGCACCTCGATGCTAGCTGGGAACTTATGGCGTAAGATTGCAACGTGATGGGCTGCTAAAGCAAGCAATTCCTGGGCAACCTGCCACCGAAACGGGTGCCCGTCAACAGTCATCTCGGCTCCGCTCGGGTAATTCAGCTGTGTCTTGACCGACAGCGTGAAGTCGCACTCGTCCAGAACGTCACGACAGTGATCGTCTAACCAATGCTGGAAGCCGATCATATTGCTCGCGACCTCCAATTTGTTGTCAGCGAGGTGTTGCCACCCGCCGAGCTTGTACGATAGGACATGCTCGTGGCTGGTGAGGATTAGGCCCCTTAGACTACAAATCTCACGGTGAAGATCCGCGTATAGAGCTAGCATCTCTAGTGTTGTCTGCGTCTTTCGCGAGAAAGGGACATGGCGAACCTCGCGCCCTGCGAGACCTCCTAATCGCGATTGTACCATCTGAGCTGTCTGCATAAGCAGCGCCTTGGGCACAATTAGACGTGAGAGGCTCTTTCCGTCGGCTAGAACGGCTATTACCATGGGCACGATACAAGAAGTCTTGCCTGTGAAGAGATCAGTGCTAACCCCGCAACTGCATCAACTTGCCACGCTGAAAGGTATACTCACCCTTGCCCATATTCATCTGTAATACGCTGTTCCGCCCGGACTGCGGCGCGATAACCGCTCGTGCAACATTCACTTGCTCAGCTCGGATAAGGAAATCACTGTCAATTTCCAGTAGGAGCCAGTCAGGCAACTGAACAGGCGACCAATTATCGTGACCCGGGTTCTGCAGCTCCTCGGTAAGCGCTCGCTTGTCGCCTCGCAGTAAGGCGTGATGAATTCGTTCCAGGCGCTGTAGGTTTGCAACAGCCAGTCCATAATGTACCAGTGCCTTCTTCATCCCCGTTCCGAAGCTGTGGCGTGACGCAGTCCTCAGAAGTGCAAGCACCTCGGCCGGCGATGTGCAGGGCCAGATGGCTCCAAGCCGCAACCACATGGACCGAACGTCTTCGGCAGCGAGGGCGGCAGAGATTCGTTCGAGATAGAGCATTGCCGTGTTGTGGGCTCTCTCTGCGGCACTGCTGACAACTCCAAGAGCCGGCGCCGGAACCTTGACATCTGTTTGATCCGTTACTTTAAGCGCTTCCAGGCTCCGAAGAAGATCGGCCCCATACTGCTTCCGCAAAATATCAGCGGAGCTCACGAATTTGTTCAGGATATCCTCAAGTTCTGTAACTTCGCTCGGGAGCGTCTTTGCGGGAGAGCTAACGGTTTCGCCACGCAGAGCGGCGCCCTTGGCTTCGAACAGAATTCTGCCAACCGGCTTTTCTAGACAAGGGCCAGCCTTGATTACCAAGTCCTGAGAGACGGATGGGATGATTTGCCAGTGCCTTTTGCCAAAAAATGCTGGACTCGCCTCCTTCCACTCGAGCGGCGCAGAAGTATCCCGTGGACCCTTACGTAGGTCGAGAACTGCTTGCACTTGGTTGACATAGCCTTCTAACGCTCCGTTCTCCCGTCTGCGTTCCCACTCGGGCCTTATCTTGTCTAGTGCCAAGGGGACGTTGATAACCTCCGTCTCCAAGTTCTCCGTCGACAACCCATCGGCTGGAGTTGGCCATTGTTCCAGGATATGATTGGCAAGCTTCCGGCCCTCCTCTTGACACAGATCCAGATGCTCTTGGGCATCGCGTCCTGCTCTGTCTCGCGATTCGTTTCCACGGCGAAGATGAGGTTTAAATGCAAGATGAGCTGGGACTATGATATTCTGCAAGAGATGAATAGGAGGCCGCCCGCGTGACCTGAAATCCACAAAGCTGCTATAAGGAGGTGGTCGCAAGCTTTTAAGCTCATCGGCTGAAGCAAAAGTAGCAAGTAAGCGGATGGCATCCATACTGGGTCTAGGATGGAAGGCCAGCAGCCCGAGACGAAATAAAAGGGGTGCTGTGTTGTCTGCATAGCGGCAAAAATTAACGAGATCTCCCCATTGCTCAATAATAGGGTCCTCAATTTGGCTGATGAGTGGTTCTTTGTTGGGTGGCGAGCTCCTCTTGTAATGGAATCCACCGATGGTGTGACTGGGCTCGAGCATCGACATTAGCGTGGTGTCCATATATAAGGAAGAGCAATGCGTTAGAATTAAGCGGGCGATGCCGTAAACATTGGCGGCCTTGACCGTCGCCTTGCGGTCACGAGGGACGTAAACCATGTCCGGCGTGATTTGAGCCGCAGTATCCAGAGTTGGGCGCTCGTAGAGTCGGCGGTGCATCTCTCCGCGGCGGCGAAGATGGGTGGGCCCTCTGATGAAGAAATCTTTCGCGGTGACGCTGGCAAATTTGTTCAGCCGGTTCGATTTCTCCATGATGTCTCGAACCAGAGATTCATAACCGTCGTGCTGGATAGTTACCGTCAAGTCCTCATCCCATGTCACTTTCTGCAGGCGCTTGATCTGGGTCGGATAATACTCTCTCCGTGGCGACAGCGCTTCCAAAGTCTTCAAAATCGGATGCGTACCACTACTCAGCGGGACCCACGGCTGAGCAGCACCCGAGCGCAGGACGTCAAAAGCCTCTTCCGTACCCGTCCGTCCCGTCAGAACATCAGGAAGACAAAAAGACGTGATAGCATGACAGATGGCTTTAGTGTACAGGAGGCGGGGCTCGGGGGGGCAGGAAAGTCGACCTAAGATGTCGTCGATCTTATACTTGCCATACTCTTGGGCACTGTCCATACGCACATCAACATGTACGCCCCGCCTTTTGGACTTTATCCCCCCGAGAGGCACAATAATACTCCGCTTCCGGGTGATCATATCCCGCAGTACAATCTTGCTTTGGAGGCCATACCATGTTCCCGCGTCTTGGTCTGGATCGATTTCTGCCTTGAGCTGCCGGCACTCGAGGAAGCCATCATCATTCACGTAGAGAGACAGCTCTAGGTGGCGTAACTCGACTGAAAGCCTGCCTCTGTCCGTCAGAGGCTGGTACACTGTCAACCTCTCTGGCTGTTCAAAATGTCGAAAAATCCCTGCAACCCGAGAAAATACGTCTGATTGCGGATTGACAAGATTGACGCCGCCACGGTAGGCTCTTCGTCCCGGGATATCGACTTCCCAATCACGCGGCCGCTTGGTCCAGATCATTGGCTTCCGACGAATCTCTAGGCACCTAGTATCTAGGTTAAGCCAATGCACGCAGTTGTCGACTAGTTCTGCAGGCAAGTCGAAGTTGTCCGGGCCGGCAAAAATCCGCCTGGACACAAACTCAAGTAGACCATTCTTCGCCCAGGCGCGAATGACTACTTGCTGATCGCGCATGCCGAAATGCACCTCTTGGCCGCACATAAGACCAACAAGCCGATGTGTCATGCCCGGGAGAGAAGAGGGATATGTTAAGAGGTGCTGGTTGCCAAATATTTCCTTGACAGCCGGGCTGTTACTAATCCCGAGAGGCAGTTTGGAGCGCAGCTTGCCGTCGACCAGGAGATGACCCTCGACGACGTTAAAGTGTACCGTCTGACTAAAGACAAAACCCTGTCGGCTGTCAGATGAGGTGGCGACGATCCAGCGGTCGTGGGGTGGCGGGAGAAAGGTCCATGGCGAGAAGAGCGTGGTAACGTCGTTGGGCGAACCCGACCAGCTTCTGGCGATTCCAACCCCGACTCTGGCAGGATGGGATATTATAGTACCCCGCAGAAGGAGCTGGATGTGGTAAGCCATCTTTGCATCGCGAATAAGCATGCCTTTTAATTGCCGGGGCAGTTCGTCGACGCTGATCAACAGGTTCTCTTGCAGTGCTACAGACGCTTGGATCCAGGAGGTGAGGTCTTTTGCGCTTATGACCTGGTTGAGCTCGACATAGGTGGCCAAGGTCCGCCGACACAGTAAAGCGGCACAAAAGCCGTATGTCGCGATCCGCTGCGCCGCATCAGCGTCGGTGGCGGCATGCATTTCTTTTCGGAGGCGTGTGGTCCAGTCCAAGGTAGCATCTCGTGCGGCCTCAAGAAGCGTTTCGGCGCGGATCCTCACGGCACCAGAAGATAGGGAGAACAACCGCAAGCTGAGTGTAATGAGTAACTCCATACAGTTATGCTCTCGCCAGTTGGTCTGGATGGCGTGCAGACGTTTTTCGATCATTTCTATTAAGCGCTCAAGAAATACCGGCTCTCGAAATACGACATGAGCTGCCCGCAGAACCTCAGCGGGCAACCGCGGGCCCGCTTGGACGGCTAGTTGGCACAGTACGGGCATCGTGTCCTCATTGCCAAAGTTTAGGTTTGATGAGCCCATCTCGACTAAGATGTTAGGCCAGCGTCGCACAATGCCTGCGAGCAACTTCTGGTAAGCTGAGAATTCGTGAACCGACATTTCCGACGGGCACTCGCTCTGGTTAGCCTGAATCTCGTAGGACGACGGTCCGTCGACAACAGGCGGAGGGTGCTGTCTTGCCGGCAGGATCGTAGCCTGAAGCCCGCGGGGAACGTGGACGCCACACAGGTGCTGAAATGTCAAGGGCTCACGGAGATCCTTGACCCAGAGCCCAGAGACGTGGTCGTACAGTTCGAAGTCCGCCGCAAGGGGCAAAATCACACGGGAGAGCGGGACTTTGCCAGCATTGAACTTGTAGTGGGTCTGGACGAAGCATTTGATCGTTGACGCGAGCGAGATTCCTTCCGCCTTAGCCGTCATGTAACGTCGAAGAGGTGCACAGTCCTTTAGTTTTATCTCGGGGTTCGAGGAATGGGCTGGACGGCTTGGATGCGCCAAAACGCTTAAAATCTGCCAGGTGGCATCCCGATAGACAGACAGATAGCTGGGAACAGCAAGCTCGAATATCAAGGCAGCCCTAGCAGGATCCTTCTCAGGGAGGAATGCTTCTTGGATTTGGATCTTCATGCGGTTCCGGACGCGCCAGTGCCAACACTTTGCACATCCTCGCACATCACGCTGGCCATTGCGCCAGGAGCAGCAGCAGCTACCATCGGAGATCGCTGTGGTATGTTCGTCGTACTCATTACAGGCTCTCTCCCACTCTACTTCTTTCACGTCACGGGCTTGGTCGGATGCGGTCTGGACGCGTGCGCAGAGGGATTGCATCTCGGCTGACTGGGCGACATAGCGCACCGCCAGGCAGTTTTTGTCAACCCTGTCCAAGATGGTGCCGTACCGGCACCCAGACCGGCGTTGATCTAGATATGTCTGGATATTCTGGAGGCGGCACATTCCAGACATGGTAGGGAGCTGGAGGACGTCAAGGAGCTCCGGACTGAAGACGGGCCGATATTCGCCGAGGAGGGGGCATGCTACAACGGCGCACTCGTCGAGACGAACCCACAAGGTAAATAGGGTAAGGATCATTGCGCTCATTTGCTCGGGATCTGAGTTATATGTCGTCCCCACTTCAGTGAAGACTTCGTCGATTTGCTTAGCAAGCTGGAGGCAGCAAGCTTTGTAGGCTCGCGAAGTATCCAGATTGGGCGGCTCGTCGCGATCCATGCGCATTTCCATGGCCGCAAGACGGAAGACATTATCCGTGAAAGCCTGTATCTGCCTGACGGATTTGTCGAGCGGCTGAGGGAGGTCAACCGATACAAAACTCGATTGGCGCGACGGCTGGCTAGATAATAAACCGTCGAGATATCCGCCGCTGTTTAAAAGGGAGAGTTGAAGCGTGTGGTCAGGGGCACGTAAGGGAAGCTTCGGGACGTGCCGGGTAGTTGCGCACTTGAAAATTCTCCACGCAGCCTCGACTTGGGCAGTCGCTTCCTCAATGGCGGCCGTTATCGCAGGAACAATCCGATTGAACAAGGACTGATAGGCCTCGGCTTCTGTCGATCTGATCTCTTTGCCATCCATCTCTAGTTTCGCCATGCGACGGCACAGTTTGGCGCGGAGCGTAATAACCAGGTCCGGATGCAGTTGTCCAGCAGACTCCTTGAGAAGCTCTGTCAGCAAAAGGCACATAAGAATTTTATAGCCAACTCTCCCCTGTTTGTTACCGAGTGTCAAGCAAAGATGTCGTTGCGCTGCAACGCGCAAGACCAGCCAGAATGGCAGTCGCCGCCAAGGTAAGTCCGCATCCCGTATATTGATCTCATCTCTCACCCGCTTCCGAAGAATAGGGGCCTGGAAATGACTCCCGATCGCCTCAAGAAGAGGCATGAGCATCTGCGTGATCAATGCGGGATCAGCCGTGTCCCGAACCTCAGTAACAGAGGTGTTAGCCTTCCTAGTAGAGGCTTGAAGACTGTAGAGCGACTCCATGCTAGCCTGCTCGAGAAAAGCAGCCAGGCTCTCTTGGAACGGTTCGTCGGCGAATGAGGTAAGAGACATCTGGACGGAGCGGCCAGGAAAATCCCACTGCAACGCATGACCTGCAGCGAGAACTTGCTCGGAGACGGCCGACGTCTCAAACGCTTCGAAGATGACGCGATGCTGGCCGTCGCTGTGTCCATCAGTAAGCAAGGATGGTCCTTGTTCAGAGCCACTTACGGAATCATATACTGACCAATTCTCGCGACGGACGAGTAAGGCGGCATTCTGCTCAACCACATACAGGATAAGCATATGGTTTGGCTGGAGGTGGCTGAAATGTTTTAGCATCGTTGACTTCTCAAGACGGCCCGAGTTGAGAGCAAGGCAAGCTTCAAATGAGGCCTTAAGGGACTGAAACGCTTCGGACCAGGGCGCATCCACAAAGGCATTAATAGTCTTGCAAGCGCGGATGATACGCGCCAACACGTCGTGAGACACATCTTCGATATTTGCATCCTGAGCCCCAGGAAGTTGGTGAGGTAACACCAGGTGGTTGAAGACGACGTGAAGCAGATCCATCTCAAAGCCCAATGCGATACTGTTGTGGGTTATGTCTTGGCGATGGCTTGAATGGCACATGAACACAGTCTTTAGGCTGTATGAATAAAATCACGAGGAACTGCGTCGGTCAGGAGTACGAAGTTAGCTAAGGAGGGATAGGATGATGCAATTTATAGCCGTCATATCTGTCCAAGACCATAACCAGACCATAATACATCCCTTAGGCCAGGTCCTGGCTTGTCGCTGCCTCGACCCAAGGAGACATCAGAAAGTGCGGTCAGTCCCCCTCGGATCTGACTCTCCCGGCTGGGTATCAAGTTATACATCCCAGCAAATGCTGCCGGCGGCTTGGGCATGCAAACAGGATGTTGCTGCCATTCAAGCAGCGTTTAAAGCAAACGGACTCGAGTAGCCAGCCGAGGATTGATCGATGCATACGTGCCATTGGCATAGCTTTGACATCAGAGCTTGGAAGGCTAGGTTGCCTGCCAGCGTTTGTAGTCAATGTTGGCTCTGCGTCGGATGCCTGCTTGTTCAACCAGTTGATGTCACAGCAACTAGGCTTCCTACGTCCACCCAAGCAGATGGTCGAATAACCTAATAAAGAACACGTAGCAGGTCTTTCGAAGTGCATTCACGGCTTGATCTCGATGTATCTCTTTCCCAGTCGACGTGGATTTTATCTCGTTGCAATCAAGATAGCCAATAAAGATGAACGGAGACGAAGCAGTCCGAGGTAGGACAAAAGGTGAAGGGGGGGGAATGGTCGCCAGGATACACGGCGACGATTGAAAACAGAAGGGCCATGGTAACCAAGCCTTGCAGAGAAGGACGCTTAAGGTCTTGCACTGCGTCATGGTGGTTATCGTGAAAAGCTGACAAAGATGACAGGACGGAGCCGTGCCTGTCAGCAACATGTTACCGAGAGAAGGAATTCCAGATAAAAGCAGCGGCCTAAACATCTTAAAAGTCGAAGTTGATAGCGCCCACAAATAAGATGCGGGGTCTGTAGCTTAATCTGTGCAGTACACAGGGGTATTTAATGTTAGTTTCTCCACTATATGGGGGATTGACATTCTAGCCAATTCCAATATTTCGTGGCGTGGTGGAGAAACTAACATTAAATACTTCTGTGTATTGTAGTGGGTGCGGGGCGCTGCAGACTTCCTAATGCATGGACCTTCCAGCGGTTAGCTTTACCTGGGAGCTAAAATTACCTAACCATTTCATCCTTTTTTCTTGTCTCGAATAGCCACGACGCTGATTATGTCCATTCGATAGGTAGCTCACCTTCCTCTAAAGCTCACTCTCTTGGTACCTACTATTAGCGTTTTGTTAAGCCGCAACCAAACGGCACATACTCTGCCCACCTCAAATTGCTAGAATACCCATCTTGACGCTAACATGTAGTGTTTCCGGTGTAGTTTAACGCTGGGGGAGCAGCTATCTCCGTAGTTGCTCCAGGGCCTCCCTGGGGGCATGAGGGGATGCTAGGCTAGGCTTACAATATATATTATACAGATACCCATGTAACAAATCCAATCCGAAGACATGTCGCCGAAGGCGATCCGAGCTGCGACCTCCCTGCGGCCAAGTGAGGGTAGTCTTCAGCTTCCGTTTTGTCGCAGAAAAGCACCCCCCTATAGAGCCCATCAGAGCCACAGTGATCATTCGGAACAACGTTGTCCCGTTCCGGAGCCCTATATCAGTGGATCGCCCACAACTAGTGGGATCACCGTTTCTAGCTTCCTAGATATCAGACAATATCATCATATCCTCTGAAGAGCTGCGCAGCTGCTCCCTAGTAAGTGTGACACGTTTTGATGGTTTTATAGAGGCTTTAGATTTGAAGAAGCCGTGGTGTTGTTCCGTCGCTGCCGGCCTAGGTGCTCCTATAAGGCGCTGCGATACTTCGGCTTCTTCGGAGCTGCTATATGTGGCCTCGTAGGCGCCTTTAATACGTAATATTTATTATCCTATACGCGACGAACGATATACTTAGCCCTTTAAATCCATTCAGGCCGATCGTGCCATTCGCGTTCAAACCATGCCCAGCGTAACCCTGGATGAAGTGCTACCGCTGTATAATCGATAGGGGTCTCATCTAGTACACTGTAATAGTCATTCGGAGGAAACGCCCTCTACAATTTCCGGGTCCCCCGTTCCCATCTGAGCAGAACCGGTGGGAGAATGGACATCGATATCCAGTGGGTTATGTGAGCACGCCCGGCGATAAAAAATTTCGTCCAGGTCCCATGGGCACAGATGTCGAAGTCGGAGTCTTTTTTGCTCTTCTCCATAGCTATCCCGATTAACTTCGCCAAGGGCTCCGAGCCAGACAGTGAGAACGGCTTCAGCAAGGATAATCAGCTGTCTTGCCTTGAGCACCTCGCCAGGTTCGGAACTCTCGAGCTGCATGGAGAGCAAGGTGAGGAAAGGACCCTTCCTGTTCAAGCGGTTGGTGCGGATAAGCCTTGGTATTTTGTTCTCCCTCCCCTTCCGACGTTGATGCTGACTTTCGGTCCAGACAGCCCAGAACCGAATTTGGTTGCGGAGCCAACATAGACAAAATCCTCCATTTGTAGCGGATTATTCAACTTGGGCTTAAGGACCCAAGCATAGACGCCCATCCTACTGGTATCCTGCCATTCCAGTGCTTTCAGGGTTGAGGCCGTGGGAGGCGCGGATGCTGCCAGAATGTGCTTAACTGGCGTCGGGATGAGAGCCAAGATGCGCGCTGCCCATTCTGCGCTGGGCTTCTCCGCGAGGACATGTTCCCACTCCTCTGTTTTATCCATAGAAATCAGCCCGTCTACAATATCCTTCATCCGAGCCTCGAGCACTTCTTGTTCCCTCTCGCTGAGATCTCCATCCGGTGGGACAAGAGGCAGGCGCTGTTGCTCCGTAGGCCTCCGTTCTGCCACCATTTTGTTGATTTGACGCCCAACACTGGAAGCATCTCTACCAAGCAGCCGTGCCATTTCCTTACGACGGGGCACACGGCATCTCCCCAACAATTCCAGCAAGTACTCAATCTCCAAGTCGCTCCACTTCCCCTTCTTCTTTTCCGTCAGCTGGCCTGTCAGATCTTGGTCGCGCTCAAGCGCGGCACGGACGGCCGGTTTGCTGCGTTGAATGCTGAGGGCAATCTCCCAAACTTGACAGCCCTGACGGAGGAGAGCTCGCGTTTGCTCAGCCTCTTCAGCCGTCAAAAGACGGGACTTTGCAGGCTCCTTCCCCCTGCCTTGCTTGGAATAGTCCCTCATGGAAGGCGAAGTGTAATTAAAGGGAAGAATAACCACGCGTTTGGCGGCCCAAGAACAGAGCGAGGCGAAACCGTGCCTTACGATATATTTGACTGGCATTTCTGAGATGTCAAGAATGTTATCAGGGCCTTCCCTTGTGCATCGAGGAACAGCGAGAATCCTATAAAAGCATATAAGCCTGGGAGGCGGGAAAGGTTCGAGATAGAAACGCTACGCCAAATGACAGTACCGATGAACGAGTCCAATTCAGGCTTTATGGGTCCAAACACTTCTACTTACGGTACTCGGTCTGTCCAGCGACTGGACGTCGCAGCGAGATAGATCCTAGGATAGCAAAGAGCATAACGGAGGCGCTGTTGGTGTCTCGTCCTTATATCAAGGGAATACATTCTATTATCGAAGGAAAACTCTCGAGAGATCTACAGATTCCTATCTCAAAGGCCAGCGAGTGACGGGTTGGTTGGATAGGCTAAGGTCGGAAATACATCTTCTACGGCAAGCCGCCGGCTATCCAGGACGGACTGAGAATCTAAGCTGTCATTCTAGAGGGCAAAGATCACATGTAAGTAAGCAGGCAATGGAACGGGGATCCAGGTGCCTGAATGCCATAATGTAAGAGGGTATGGGCTAAGGTGTTCGGCCGCCTAGAATATCCAAGGCAGTGGCGCCACCCAGTGCGAATATCAACTTAGCAGCTATCTAAGACATCAGTATAGTTGAGGCGGGACGGGGTATCAAGGACAAACGAATAACGGTGGTTTTTATGCCAAACGAAATAACTGGGCGGCCTCCACGAGGAGTTCTGTTACCTGCATATCGCAAAACCTTAGGTAGCTGTTGTTTGTTATTGTTGAAAAAGACCTACGGTATCCTGATGAGTCCTGGGGTATTCCTCGGCTGCCCCAGAGCACAGAAACTCCTAACCTGATATTTATTGTGAGAAATACGCATCTTCTTGGGAGCTGACCTTCTGATCAGTTTGCTGACTGTCTTGGTGTCTTCAATAGCAGGATTTCATCATGGCC
The DNA here is from genome assembly GCA_004154915.1 of Monosporascus ibericus. Taxonomy (NCBI): domain Eukaryota; kingdom Fungi; phylum Ascomycota; class Sordariomycetes; order Xylariales; genus Monosporascus; species Monosporascus ibericus. The sequence goes on along the minus strand of QJNU01000967.1, from coordinate 4,464 downwards.
ACCACAGACCGCTTAGAGGAGAGCTTGTGTGCGAACTGGAGTGATTCCCATCCAACTTGCTTGAAAGTCGGGAGGTTCAACTGTGATAACTGCCGTCTGGTCCTGGTGAGAACCCATTCTTCCGTCTCGTGTCATGATGTTCTCCTAACCCGGGTCACCTTAGTACTGCGGACGAGAATGCCAGAAAGCACATTGGGGAGAGCACAAGCTTCACTGCAAATCACCAATGATGAAGAATACATGGCGTCCCCAATGGGAAGTTCAGGACCGACAACCCACATTCCTCGGACGAGGCGATGTATTTCGACCCTTCAACGCGACGGGGAAATACCTATGGGGCAACGTGCCGGCGTATGATGTTCTCAAACTCCAAGCGAACGAAGGCAGTACATACTCAAAAGACCTGGATCTTCTTTTCGCTGGTTCGTCGTCCGTATCTCTTTATTTGTAGTATCTCCCCGTGTGCTCCATGCGAAGCCTGAAGCTTTACTGACCACAGCATTCTGTATGTAGCATCTGGTGACCTTCGAAACGTCGTCGCCACAGTCGCATCGATCCCTCGAGAATACTCACGGAAGGTCAATATCATGTTGAACGACAGGGATAGCGATGTGGTCGCACGCAATACCGTCATGCTGCTGGTGATGCTGACACAGGAGGACCCGATGCTTGCAGCTGAGACCGTATTGCATATCTGGTATTCGGCTTTCGTTACACAATCTGTCATCGACGTCATTAACGGAAAGCCTCGTCAGTTCGTTCAGGCAGTCTGCACGAAGATTGAAGGGAGGGAGCCAGATGTAGTCCTGGCGGAGACCTGGACGTTCGGAGAGCGATCGCTGCGTCTGGTGTTGACCAAGGATCAATGGATCTCCCTCCTGTCCCACTTCGACTTGCCAACGGGCCTCACGTATGAGATGGCGAAGCAGAACCGTGTGGGTATCACGCTGGCCCCAGAAAGGGTTGACTTCAGGGAACGCGGATACTTTGCACAAAAGCCGAGCAGCCGTATCGTTAACGTGCGGTTCCGCGAGGAGGGCATCCTCCTGCCCTTCGGGCGTCGTCGAGATGCGTTCATTCATCCCAACCCGTGCGTCCTGTCCTGTCGGTCTACGCTGGGATTACAGGGTCAGCTAACTAGAACTGTAGGACTATCTTCCGTACTATCGATTCGTGGCCTTTGAAAGACCACGCCGATCCTCTGGATGGCTGGCCTATATACGAGCCCCAGAACATCTCAGGCTTTGTCGGTGCAAACGACGTACACGGAAAGCTGTATATCTACCTAAAGAAGCTACTCGTCAAGTTTCACGAGACCCTTTCAGCAAAAAAAATCACCTTTAAGCTCTTCAATTCAAACATAGAGGAGCTCATGGGGCATATATGGGAATACCGCTTTGATCGTGTCGAGGTTAGACTCTTGAAGATATGCAGTGCCTAACGTTGGAATAAAGTCTGACCCGGAAGTGAACAGGTCTCCAATATTTCCGACCTTGCCTATATTGGCCCGACGAACACGGTTAGCTTGTTCGGATCTCGTCTGAAAGAACCACATGTCAATCCCCATGCAACACTGATTACCCTGTTTATGAATTCAGTCCGGGAGATGGTCGCGAGAGAAGCCAAACGTCCAGAGACCATGATAGCCCTGATACAGGCGCTTTGGGAATATATGCCACAAACCTTTCCTCTTAAAGGACGATACGATGCCACAATGATCATACGGCAATCAGGGGACATGCTTGTAACGGACGTAGACAAATACTTTGACAGGTTAGTGCCCAGACTTCTCGGTACTTGCTGCCCATGAGCCCCGCTTGTCTGACAATAAGGAGTTAGATACGTGGAGATGAATCGCCTCAACGAGCCCGGTATATTGACTCTATCCTACGCACCCCAAGGTAACTTCTCCCTTCAGATGAAGGACCCTCACACAATCGTCGAGAAATGGCCAACGAGACTCAAAAAGCAGCCAGAAGCGGAGGGGGCTAGAGAGGAGTTCAAGACGCTGCTTGCGTCTTCGTTTTCGGGCTGTGAGAGATACGTGGAGTGGAAACTTAATCCGGACCATTGATGTCAGGTTCAGAACCAGGGGAGCCCGTAAGCAGTGCCTATGGGTGTTCGTGTAACTGGAGCAGGAATGGGGTTTCAACATCTTAGTTCTCTCCACACCAGAGATGCCCAAGGGCCGGGTAGGGATCTTCGTAGTACAGTACTGTCGATTTGAATTGGAGTGTCGCGCCCCACAAGTTGGCTTGGCAACACACGCTTTTTTTGGATGCAACGTGCCAGAGCCTTCGAATCAGCAGGACAAACGCTATTCAATCCAATTGCAGCCCTAATTGAATGTATTCGCGATAAGTTTCATGATATTTTAACGCGTATATGCCTTCCTTTTCTGATTCGCGAGGGTCACCGCCGCTGACACCCCGTTCCATACTGCGGAAAGCCGGCGAACCGAGCCGAATCGCCTCCCAACCCCTTGGCCGTACGCGTTCTTCTTCAAGGCTGATCCGAATTGACGAGTCTGCGAACGAAGAATTCGAAATATTACCTCGAGCGCTTCCCGCGATGACCCCAGGGAAAGGTCGGAAATAGATTACGAAGGCGGGCGCCGTTATATCGAAGTCCCGAAGTGACCTTCCCGTAACGCGTTAACATAACGCCTATTATTCGGTTGTAACTAGGCGAAAGGATACGTAACGGCGTGCTACGAAGAAGATAATAATAATAACCAAGAATAAAAGTAGGAAGGATGTATAGTCGGAGGATCCCGAAAGCGAAGGCGTTAAAGATGAGGTTATTATGGCAGGGGATATTGTCAGCTAGCTGGGGGTGCGTAGCTGTCAGAGAAAATGGTGCAAAGTACAGAGTGAAAGGCAGAAGAAGCAGCCTAACTGGTAGTACGCAGTATGGGTAATGAATAGATGACCATTAATGCCTGCTTTTCCTAACTACTCAGGGCGAAGCTCCCCCTATATATACAAAACCCGGACCCTCTCTGGTGGGCCACTGGGGCCCAGAAAAGGGGTCTCACCTTGGCACATGACAGTAGCGCACCCCATATACGGAAAGGTCAGCTACTGATCGGCCCATACATGTTCCGTGGCTAAGCTACTTAACGCTGTACGCGTGCAACAGCACACGTATCCAGCCTAATACAACAACACAATTGATGTCCCCTATATCTGCCAGATATATCCGAAAATACGGTTAAAGTTAAGCCTGAAGAATTAACCCCCTTTCCTAACGACGATGAAGCCCTGCAATAACGAGTTCATCAGTTATCTGAAAACGAAGCTGTTCCTGAAGACGAAGTTATTTTACCTTCTGCCCAAGCCGATTAGGAAGCCCTTAGCCTTAAGCCTTTAAAGTTAAAGTTCGAAATCCTAAGTTAACTTAAGTTGTTAGTTAACGGGAAGCCCCCGAAGTAACAGTGTAACGAACCTGTCGTACCTCCGTCTGGAAGTATGAGGAGTATCCGAAAAGGGGTTGTTGTTGTTGTTGTAGTATTTAACGCCGGGGGGACCGCCGCAACGCGGCTATCCTAGAGCCTCCCTTAGGGCATATTGGGCGTGCTAGGCTAGGTAATTTTACTCTATATACAGAAACCCATCTAGCAAATCTCGTCCTAGGACGTGTCGCCTTCGATAGGCGGTTTTAAATATGTCTCCCTTGCGGCCTATCGGAGGGTAGTGTCGTTATGCTGGTTGAAAGTGATTTCACCCTTAGCCCTCGGGTTAGTGTTCCAGGTTTCGAACCGAAACCGTAAGGATAGGGCCCGGTTAAGCCCCTAGTTCTTGTACCTAAGCACGGTATTAGTAGTAATATAAGTAAATAGCTCCTTTATTCCTGCCCTTTCCCCTTTTTTCCTTTCTTGTTGCCGTTAGATGTTGCTTTATGTTATCGTGTACAGATGGTGCTGTAAAATTCGGTAACCCTAATAAACTTGCGGAAAACTGTAAGCTTTTTCATCATCTTTCGTAAGTAATTACGCGCCCTTTAATCGCATGGTTTTCTGGGCGGTGGTTCCGGCCAGATCCTGAATGCCCTGGTTGTTTTCCCGTAGCGTATTAGGTGTTCCGGATCTTTTTTACTGCCGCAAGAGCAATTTAACTTCGTAACGTCGTGCTTGAGCTTCCGGTAGTACCACGCGAAGTCGCCGTGCCCCGTTCGGACTGTTAGGAAATGATATAATTTTGGTCTGGTTATTACTTTTAGTTCTTCCGGGTAACGTATGTGGTAATCTAGTTTTTATTCTTTATAACGTTTTGATAGTTTCGTTTTGGCGTTATCCCATTATATCCTTTTAAAGGCTGTTATTCGTCGCCTAGTTATTGATTTAACCCCGTAGATGGTAATCTGTAACGAACCTGTCATACATCCACCTGGAAGTATGAGCAGTATCCGAAATGGGGTCTTGATTTGCAGGTAACAATAGGGCGAGGAATGATTCACTAGGGG
>QJNU01000966.1:0-21086 GCA_004154915.1 Monosporascus ibericus | reverse complement strand
CTCTATATATAGTGTGGGAGCCCCGGAACAACGTTGTTACGGGGTCTCTACAGCTCCTAGGGGCGTTGATGACTAAGCAAGTGACCCCTATTCTGCGACACCTACTACTTAATTATTACAAGCTTTTAAAGTATTTATGCTACTCTCCCTGCTGCGCAAATTACCTAATTCCGTTCGGTTTTCAAAAAGTTATTATTTAAGCCGAAGTATAAATCACAACTACCGCTTAATAATCAGAAAGTTCTAATAATAACAAAGGGTTAGTATAATATACCGTATAAATAATTAAAGGATATACACCAGATTATAAAAAAGAACCACGTAAACTATATTTTCCGTAAGGCTAGCCTATTTGGCCGAAGTATAAGGACTTAATCGTTGAAGAGGTAAAGTAGAACGAAGCTTAAAAGGATAAAAAAAGAGCAAAATAATAGAATGAACTGGTGAAACGTCAAAAACGAAGTTATAAATTAAGAAACATACAAAATAACCAGCGTAAGCTTTAAGTAAATTAATTAATATGTTTTATGTATGCTGTTTTATTTGTAACGTTAAAAGTTAATTACATTGGCATTTAGTTTTTAAGAAAAATCGAGGACGATTTTATTTCGAAAGAGGAAGGTTAAAATAGTGCAAGGTGCAAAGCCATGTATATGGCTTTGCCGATTAATTCGTTATTACTAATTATGTATTTTTAAAAGTTCATTTTTCGCTACGCGCCATCCTCGAGATACCTCTCATAGCTTCATACATAAATTCAATACTACATAATACAGTTTCCGTTACTTTTATCATCCCTTTAAGTACGGGTTCATTCGTAACACTCTTTTCAAATATGCACTGATCAGGGCTAAATCACCCTGTTCTAATTTAATATATTCTTTTTCCGTCTTTAAATAAATGAGACTGTCGTCGAAGTAACAAATGCCGAAAATATCCATATATTCTTTATATACCTCGTTAACTATCTTTTGGAAATTTATTAATACGATCGTAATTTCGAAAAGTATAACGAAATATTCGAAAAGTCCCCATTTCCTTTTAATGGTTATTTTTATTTATATCTTAATATAAGACGTATTTATTTATCTTCTTTTTTAACGTGTAAGGTCGTAAATATTTTATTTAATAAAAGCGGTTCTTTATTATATAAACTGGGGATAATAGCATTTTATCCTTACTTACTATATCGTTTAACTGTTTATAATAGATAATTAGCCGTAAGTTCCCGTTTTTTCTTGGTATAAAAATATAAGGTATCTTATTAATAAATTCAAACATTATATATAACTTTTTAAAAGCTTATTTTTAAGATATTTATATAATACTTTTAATCCCGTTTCCTTAAGCTTATAAATTAGTTAATGTCTAGGGAATAACTGTCTCTGAAATGTTATGATACAATTTTATTCGTTCTATTTTGATAATTTCAGTTTAAATTCTCTTCGAAAAAGTTGTTTACATTTATGGTATTATAAAAAATACATCGGCTGTTATTTCTGACTTGAAGCGTTTATATTATGAATGATATTTTATTTTTCGCCTCTTTATTTTAATGGTAACCATGATACGTCGTATTCCTCTCTAATATCTTTATTCTTTTATTTTCTTCTATTCTAATAATGTATTAAATTTTCTATCTTTCTTTATACCTATATTCGTTCCTATTTTCCATCAAATATTAAAATCTTTTCGGAATTTATTTCTTTTCGTCGAAAAGCTATAAAATACATTATACTTAATTAGTTACTTAATCAGTTAAAGGGTTATAGGACCATAATTATAGTTGTCCGCCAATCATATTGTAAATCCTTATCAGAACGATCTAAAAATATATTATTTAATTTCGAGGGTAATTTGTGTTATCGGAAATAAATACCTAACCTTTAATCTTTTCGGCTATATAAGGTTCTGTATATTTTCTTATCATGGCCTAAAATAGGTAAATGTATCCGGAACAATATAATTATCTTTTCTTAATGCATAATTTATAAGTATTAGAAAATAGCATGTTTTAATTCGTATTTGTAAAGTAATAAGATTGTTTTTAGCTTTTATTGTTACGTTTAAACTCTTTTTAAGAAATACCTGTTAACCTTTCCAAGTTTTACCATTTTACCGCTTTTTTATATGTCACTTTTACTTTTAACCCGTTTTTAACCCGTTAATACATTCCCCAACCCCACGAGTTAAAGGCTTATCACTGCCCTAACCACTTTTCCTGTCGGTGTAAGACAACCTTACACAAAGGGTCTACGGTCAAAGGTCTACTTCGTTAATATATTTTAGTTTAATATCTCTCTATTCCCTTTGTCGTACTTAAAACTGGGTGTTATATCATCCTATATCCTTAACTCGCTTTTAGATCTTCTTCTAGATATTTTGTCGTTTATTTGAACCTTTTATAAATATTAATGGGAAGCTTAAATTATTAATTAGCTTTAAACGTACTTTTATAACTATCAGAGAAGTTCATTCCTTTTTTATCTTATAGTTGCACCATTTATAATGGTATATAAGGTTGCCATTAAGATTGGCTTTTTATACCCAACTTGCCGCTACAGTAATAACGTCGATAATATCTTATAACGCTTACTTTCATAATTTCTTATGCGATCTTTAATTTTTAAGATCTATTCCGGTTTTGTTGCGGCAGTCGAATCCTTAATTAAATATTCGTATAATCTCTTTATTAATATATATCTATTTTCGCATAACGTCTCACACCACCTCGCGGTACATACCACCTCGCGGTACACTTTTTCCAACGTTTTAATTATCTAACTTTAATTACTTATTTTTTAACAACCATAATATGGAACGACTTACAAAAGAAGCGAGAATAAACTTAGCCGTTCAGGCTAAAAAAAGAAACCCGAAACTTAGTTATAAAAAGCTTAGTTCTATCTATGACGTCCTATTTACTACCTTAGGGTCGCGAATTAACGGCAGACGCGTCCGAACCGATATTATTCCCAGTTTGCGAAATCTAACTCCGACCGAAAAAAAATCGATTGTCGACCGAATCCTTAACCTAAATACGCGAACGTTTCCTGTCCGGCTTTAATACGTTAAAGATATGGCGAATTTGTTACTTACCTAGCGTATCGCGGAACGCGTTAGGGTTAATTAGGCGTCGAGATTTGTACGACGGCAAAACAAACTTAAAACGCGTTTAAATCGAAAAATTAATTATTAAAGGGTATTATGCGAAAATTTAAAAGTATTTCGCAAGTAGTTTAAGCTTATTCGGGTTATAATCGTAAAATACGGCATTATAAAAAAGGATATTTATAATTTCGACGAAACGGGCTTTTTAATGGAACTTTTAATAACTTACGGCATAATAATTACAAATACCGAAAAACGTAAAAAACTTAAACAAATGTAACAAGGTAATCGGGAATAGGTTACAATTATATAGGCTATTAATTTGCAAGGTTAGGTTATACCGTTATTTATTATTTTGGCGGGAAAAATTTACTTTAATTTCTGGTATCGCGATAATCCATTATTAGCCAATTAAAAGGTTGGTATTAATTATAATAGCTGGATAACGAACGAATTAAGTTTAAAATAAATCTAGCATTTCGATAAACATACTCGGACGCGTACGAAAAAAACGAAACGCCTTTTTATTTTTAACGGCTACGAAAGTTACTATTCGATAAAATTCGAAAAATATTACGCAAATAACGATATTATTACTTTTTACATACCTTTTTATTCCTTTTATCGGCTTTAACCTTTTAACGTATCCTATTTTTCCATCTTAAAGCGCGCCTATTTACTTTATATCGAAAATTTAATGTAACGTTATTATACTTATATCGCGAAAAAAGATTTCCTTGCCGGCTTTTACGACGCGTTTAAAGCTGCCATAACGTCCGATAATATTAAAGCTAAATTCGCAAAAGTTAAGTTTATTCCATTTAATCCTAATAACGTTCTTTCCGAATTAGAAATTCCTTTAGCTGTACTTACGCCAACCGTTTTGCCGCTTACTTCCGCCGGTTCTATTTTCCCCCCCCCCCCGCGAAAACCTTTAAAAATATCCAAAAAATAACAAGGTAAGGACGTTATTTGCAAAGAAAAATCAGAAATCACCAGGGCAGCTCGCCGATAAAAATAATTAAATCGGTTAATTTTTTGACCAAAAGTAATTTATTACTTTTGCATAAAATTGCGCTTTTTCGGGAAGAAACCGCCTAATTACGCGAAACGAACCATTTTTTTAGTAAATGCCGAAAGACCAAAAATAAACGTCTTTAAGAAGGAGGAATACTTACTATAAAAAAAAGATAAGTTCTTTTGGCCAAGAAAGAAGGGGGTAATAAAAAATCCCAGCCAATAGCGGCTGAAGGTAATCGTCGTAAGAGGGTTAAAACGAAAGAACGGAAGTATGGCGTTTGCGGCAAGCCCGGACATAATGCGCGTACTTGTAAAGAAGCTATAGATACCTCTAACGAAGAAAGATTCGACTAGTTTAAATTGATTTATGGCATTGTGGTTGCTTTATTTGATTTCGTTCCTGCGAGGTGCCAAAAAGTGTACCGCGAGGTGGTATGTACCGCGAGGTGGTGTGAGACGTTATGTTTAAAATAATATATACGCCTACAATACATAGAATCAGATTTCCCGTATCTATTCGATTATTTTACTAATAAAGCTTCCTTTCAATTTTCGTAACCCTTAACTTATATGTTTAAATTTAATTATTCGTATCGCTGTTACCGCTTTTATTAAAAACGAGAAGTAATTTATTTTTTACGTTTTTTTATCAGTTGTATTTTGTTAGGCATTAAGTTATTATAACTCTTATAATTGAGCTTCGTTACTTTTATGTGATTATTTAACATAGCCTCTTAAAGTTTTATAATTCGGTTTATATTATCTTAAAGGGTTTTAAATGGTTTAGAATTTTATTTATATTAGTTTATTTATTATTATTACTTTAAGTATTTTTAAAGTGTTTTTTAAAAAACGGATCCTTTGTTATTGCGTTGCTAGCTTTTAAAGTTTTATATTAATGGGCCTTATATTTTATTCTATTATAATTCTAGCACTATATATAAGCTCGGTCGTATTATTATATTAATTTTATTTCCATACCTTTAGATATAGTTTTATAGAACATATTTATATATATAACGTGTTACTATTAAGAAGATGTATGAATTTATTATTTTGCCGGCCTTTAAATTGTAAAGTCCTTTAGGCGTACTGTTGGGTATCGATTTTAACCGCTATAATAATATAATTTACCAACTTTTTAGCCTCTTTGTTTTTAAAAACCAGTTTTTCAACGTTTTTCAAGCGGTTAAGGATCGTAATTATTAACACCTTTTATTAATGTTACAAACCAACACCTTACCAGCTTGGGCGCACGGTCGGTACAAGACTCAGATTCCATCAACTAAGATCACGTAACATGGATCCGAATGAATGAACGGATCCAGAGGGATTTATGCATCTAAACAAAATGGATCCGAGGGGATCCCCGGATTCATGAAAATCCAAATTCAGTTGCATAATACGGATCCCGACTAATCCACGGATCCAAATAAATCCAATCTAGGATATATACGTTCGTTATTACCATAGTCCAGATAGCTTCGGCTTATAATATAACTTAGTTACCTAGATTACTTTTAATAATCTGCTATTACTAGACGTAACTATTAAATACTTCTTATTCAGTTTTTTACGACGTTATCATTAACGTAAACCGTACGATTAAGTTTAATAATTAATTAATCACTTTAGCCGTTATACGTTACAAACTCTTATTTAGCAGTATTATCAAACTTTAAGTAATACCCTTAACATTATGTCGTCCAGCAAGCAGCTCGTTTCCAAAGGAACCTTTTAAATCCCCAAAAATAATACCATAAACTCCGATAATAAAAGAACTGGACCTAATCTCTGCAAGAAAAAAAGCCTTACGTCGGCTTAACTAGCTAATTAACGCGGTTACTCAACTTACTAACGATAAAATCGAACTTACTAATACGCTTAAAAAAACCCGTAACCAGTTGAACGCTTAAAAAGTTAAGTTAAAAAAATAAGCAAATACGGAGTAACCCGATTAACTAAACCAGCCGACTTAACCAGCACAGCCTACCTAGATAACTTCTGATAAGGAAGCCGGAAAAGTTTTAAAGCTTACTAAGCTTACCCCTTTCGACGGAACTACCACCAAGCTCTAGCAATTCCTTATGGAATGCCGTACTTACTTTAAATACTTCCTAATTAGACTCGCGATACCTACTTTTCGAGTTTAGTTCGTTATAGGACAATTAATTAAAAACGCGGCTACTTGGTTTAAACTTACCCTTCGCGAATGGGTTACTAAGCCCCCTTAATAAAAATGCGCAGAAACTACGAATATCTATAACAATTATCAAACATTTAAAAACAAAGTTTTAAAAGGTATTCGGACTGGTAAACGAAAGCATTAAGGCTAAAAACAAAATTAAAGATTTAAAGTAAAAGGGATCAGCTTCAGAATACGGCAATTCCTTCGTTTAATTAGCTTTAAAAATTAACTAAAGACAAGAAATATTAATGGCTACGTTCTTCGACGGCCTGCAAGAAAAGGTATAAAAAAAACTATTTAAGGATGAACGCCGCGAAACGTTAATGAACTATATCGCCATGGCAGTTAAAATCGACGACCAGCAATACGCTTAAAGGACTCGACATTTTAAAGACCGGCAAAATAATAAGCTAAAGCACCCCCCGAATACTAGCACGTTACGAAGAACCAACATATCTTATAAAATGGCACCAGGACCCGTAAAATTAAACGCAGTTTAATAACGCGGCACCCGTATTATTAAATACTTTATTTAGAATAAAATAGGATATAAAGCCTTTTAATATAAAGCATCTAAAAAACTACGATAAAATACCTGGATATCGGTTCCTCAGAAACCTTTTTTAAATAACTTAAAAAACGATAATAAGTTAATTAACATAATCAAGATCAAGAATAACTACAATCCCCTTAAAAAAGCATAACAAGGATTATAAAAGGCGAAAAAGCTATCTTAAGCAACTCTTTAAGAATAACGAGCTTTTACTATAGGACCTACAATAACTTAATAGCTAAAGGAACACGATAAATGGAAAAGGCTTTTAAAAAATAAGCTACTTTTCCATTCCCAAAAGAAACGGCAATAACGGTACGAATAATTGGAACTAAATACATGGATTAAAGAATACCAAGGATGGGACGAGAACCTGCTACCAGGACAACCGGACTAATACGGGAAACGTTATGCCATTTAATATAAGCGCGCCTATTACCTGAAACATATGGAAAAATAACGAGACATCGAAAAACGACTTACACGAATATAAAATTAAGGATTTGACTTTTATAATCAAATAGAAAGAAATCCTATAGATTAATAATGATACAGATACTTAAGGATATACGCCTCGGAAAACGTTATTAATATCATTACGGTAACAACAAGTTGACCCAAAAAAAGACCTGCCTTAATAAAAACTTTATATGCTATTTCGGGTGGTACGACTATAAGACAAAAGAAAAATAGGGTTATTAAACTATTATAAAAGCATCTTTAAAAGTAATTAAGAACTTAAACTGCCGTTTATGCTTTATAAACGACCCGAATAAGCGACGAGAAATTAAAGATGAAATTCGAAAAAGAAACGAAAATATAAGGGAATACGATGCCCAATTCCAAACACGATAAAAGGGATAAAAGGCCCCCAAACTAAAATATATTAGCAAAAAAGACTTTTAAACATAAGTCCTTTTTTTTAAAGTTACTTTACGCCGATAGGAAGGATAGTTAAAGTAATTATAGGCCTTTAATTAGCAGAACCAAAAGCGTATTAAGGCGTTAAAAGATAAGTTAAAACACGAACGCTACTTATAAAAAAGCCGCGGGATGGTAAGACCTATAAAAGCTAGCAGGTGCTTCCCAAAAGGGCTTTAAACGCAACGATAGGAGCCAAAGATAACCTTATTACTTTATAAGTAAGAATTAAAACATACTAGTTTGCCGCATTTATAAACTACGGAGAAACAGAAGGTAATTAAATTACGCCGGATATAATAAACCGAGTTCGACTACTATAACAGGAAAGAATGGAACCTTATATTACCGAAAACGCAAAAGGTTAGGTATTTACCTGCGATAATGAAAAGATTACCCGCGAAATTAATTACCTCAAGACTTTCGTTAACGGACAAACCCAAATAGCAAACTTCGATATCGTTTCGATAAAGAATTAGGATATGATTTTCGGAAAACTATAGCTATACCAGTATAACCCCTTAATCGATTAAATAATTAGCCACGTAAAGTTCGCTTTATATTTACTCGGCAAAAAAAAGCAAGATACGAAAAGATTTAAATACTTAATCGAAAATGGCGACGCGTACAGGCATAAGAATACGACAAAAACCTTACCACTGATAAAAACAAAACATAAAAAAAAATAAGGGTATTATAAAAGAATACGACGTATTATTGTTACCATTAAAACAAAATTACGAAAAATAAAGGATTACTTCTAATATTAGTCCTTGAAGCTAAAGACCACAATTAACGTACTTTTATAATACCAGAAATATAAACGACTATTTCGAAAAGAATTTAAAATAAAATTACTAAAACTTAACGAATAAAAGTACGAAATAATCCTGAAAGACGGAACATTAACCAGATTTTATCCGATCTATAACCTTAACGAAACAAAATTATAGGCATTACGTAAATATCTTAAAGATAAACTTCGAAAAGGTTATATACAACGTTCCAAATTATTAACCGAATACCTTATATTTTTTATATTAAAGAAAAACGGAAAGTTACGCTTAGTTATTAATTATAAATAATTAAACAATATTACGGTTAAAAACGAAATACCGTTACCGTTAATTAACGAAATAAAAAATCGCCTTTATAAAGCAAAATGGTTTACGAGCCTAAACCTTAAAGAAGGATATAATCAGATCCGTATTAAATTAAGATAAAAATGGAAAACAACTTTTAAAACGAAATACGGACTTTACGAATACCTCGGTATACCTTTCGGACTTACGAACATATCAGCAACCTTATAACAAATAGTTAACTATGTATTTAGGGAACACTTAAATATTTTCGTTATTTATTACCTCGATAACATTCTCATTTACTTAAAAAATAAAGAGGAATATATGGGATACGTTTATACAATTTTCCAAGCCCTATAAAACGTTAACTTGTTAATTAATACGGAAAAAAGCTAATTCCATACATAAAAAGTAAAGTTTCTAGGATATATTATTACCTTAAAATGCATCAAAATAAACTATAAGAAGATCGTCGCAATTTAGGCTTAAAAAACGCTTATTATAATTAAAAGAATATAAGCTTTTTTCGGATTTGCTAATTATTACAGGAAGTTTATTCGAAACTTTAGCAAAATAGATACCCCATTATTTGACTTAATAAAAAAAAGAAATAAATTTTTTAGACAACAAAAACGGAAACCGCTTTTTAAAAGATTAAAGATGCGATTATTAGTAAGCCAGTATTAATCATGTATAATTTAAGCCGCTTAATTAAGCTTAAAACCGACGTTTCGGATTACGCTTTAGGCGTAATAATTGCATACCGCGGTAATTAAGGCAATTTATACCTTATCGCCTTTTACTTTCATAAGTTAAAAGGAACAAAGTTAAATTACGGCATTCCCGATAAAAGAATTTAATTATTATTAAGGTTTTCCGAAAATTCAGACATTATCTTAAAGCAAGCCTTTACTAGATTAAGGTATATACCGATTATAAAAGCTTTATTCGCTTTATTACCATTAAAGAACTTCCGGGTTGATAATTACGTTACGCCGAAGAACTAGCAGAATATAACTTTGTTATTATTTACTAAAAGGGATTAAAAAACGGTAAAGTAAATACGCTTAATCGAAAATCAAACCTCGAAAAAAAGGTAATTAAGGTTAACCACCAGATTTTTGATACCATACCAGAAGGATACCTGTATTTCCGACACATAGCAACAATTAGAGCAACATCCCTTAATTTATATTAAAGAATCCAAGAATATAATGACAACCCACGTAAGGACGAAAAATTGGAAAAAAAAAACAAGTTTTTAAAGAATACCAAGAGATATTAATACGAGATATATACGAATATTAGTTATATAGACATCTAAGAATTTCTAAGACTTTAAAACCATTATAACGCTGCTATTATTTCCTTAAAATAAAATGAGTAATAAAGAAAATACGATAATAATATCATATCTACAGTAAGGCAAAAACCCGACGATATAAACCATACGGAAAATTATAACCATCACCAGTTGCAAAGCGATTATGGAGTTTAGTTACTTTTGAATTTATTATTAATCTCCCATTATTAAAAAGCCTAGCCACGAGCATATATTACGATAATATTTTCGTAATCGTTAACCGATTTACAAAGTTTTCCTATTTCCTATTATATAAGAAGAATACGGATGCAGAACAAATAGCATATATCTTTTTGAAATATATCTTAAAAGTATCCGGATTATTAACGGAAATTATTTTAAATAAAGGAACAATATTTATTTCGAAATTTAAACAAGGACTTATAATATAATTAGGCCTACATTATAAACTATCTAACGCATTTAGACCTTAAATATACTAATAAATAAAAAGAATTAACTAAATATTAAAGATTTATTTACGACACTATATTAATTAGGACCAGAATAGTTAGGTTCAGAAACTGCTTATTATATAATTAGCTTATAATACCAGTTATTACGAAAGTATCAAAATAAGTCCAGCAAATACCAATTTTAGTTTTATATCCGAAATTTACAAAAATATACGTAAAGGACTTATTAACGTTAAAGTAATGCTTATATTAGAATAACTTAAATAATTACATACAGAAATATAAACGGAACTCGAATTTGTACGTAATTAAATAAAGAAGTATTATAATTAAAAAAGGTTAAAAGGATTAACTTTTTAAAAAGGAAAGATGGTTTACCTAACTACCAAAAACATTCAAATTATATGACCGCTCAAGAAAATTGATTTTAAATATATCGGATTATATAAAATTACCAAGAAAATCTTAGAAAATAATTATTAATTAAAGCTTTTACCTAAGGTTAAACTTTATTTAATTTTTTACGTTTCTTTACTTTGGTTAGCAGTAAATATCATTAAAGTTGATACAAGTTACGAAAAGGAGGCAAAAAAAGATATACTGACATACGAAGCAGAAAGACTTTTAGATATACGTAAAAAAAACGGACTTACCCAGTACCTAATCAAGTAAAAGAACTACCCAGACTTTAAAAACACCTAGGAACCCGCTAAAAACCTCATGAACGCCAAACGCCTGTTAAAGAACTTTCACTAGCAAAACCGGCAGCGTTTAAGATAATTTCCCAATTAAGGTCCGCCGGAAAAGGCCAGTTAACAGTTTCGGGACTAAACAAGTCCGCCACCCCTGCAACCTGAACGGCCTACGTAACGGCCTTTACCTTAGCCTTTTCCTATTCCTTTAACTCGTCTAACGATTATAGCCTACAATTAATTATTTCGATACCTTTAGTACGGAAAAGTTTTTATTATTAACGCAACCGTTAAAAACGGGAAATAACCTTATTTATAGCCCGTTACAATTAAAAAAAGCGTTTTTCGGTAAAAGCCTTTTTACGTTTTAACGGTTCTTTTTTTCGGAAAATATTACGTAAAAAATTAATCAAAATACCCGAAGTATCAGAATCCCGCTTATAGGGAACGTATTTCTGATAACGAACTACATTTTCCGCCATAGTACATTTTTCCTTCCCTACGAAATACGTAAAATAAGGTATAATTTCGAAACCAAAATCCTTAATACCGCAAGATAATTTCTTACGTTTTTTGTTTTAATTAAAACGTTATTGTGGTTTAGTAATTTTCTTAATAATTCTTCTAAGCATAATAAATATAAAAAAGAAAGGAAGATTTATTAAGTTTGGAAATCTTTGAGG
Organism: Monosporascus ibericus; assembly: GCA_004154915.1. Classification (NCBI taxonomy): domain Eukaryota; kingdom Fungi; phylum Ascomycota; class Sordariomycetes; order Xylariales; genus Monosporascus; species Monosporascus ibericus. The sequence goes on along the minus strand of QJNU01000966.1, from coordinate 9,054 downwards.
TTAAAGATTTTAAAGGGGGAAAATCGTGTTACAAACCAATACCTTACCAACTTGGGCGTACGGTCGGCAGAAAACTCAGACTCCACCGACTAAGATCACGTAATATGGATCCGAATAGATAAACGGATCCAAAGGGATCCATGCATTTAAATAAAACGGATCTAAGGGGATCCCCGGATTTATAAAAGTTTAAATTCACTTACATAATACGGATCCCGACTGATATACGGATCCAAATGGATCCAAGTTAGGATATATACGTTCGTTATTACTATAATTTAGATAGCTTTAGCTTATAATATAACTTGGTTGCCCAGATTACCTTTAACAATCCGCTATTACTAGACGTAACTATTAAATACTTATTGCTTAGTTTCCCACGACGTTACTCCTAACATAAACCGTACAACTAGGTTTAATAGTTGGTTAAACCCTTTAGCCGTCATAATTAATAATTAATTTTTAAAATTCACTAAACTATAGAATTATTATATTTAAAAGTTAATCCTTTTTATTTGCAATTCTTAATTGCATTTTCGTCTTTAACTTTTTATTGTTTACTTTGGATACTTTTATCTTTATTTTCTTTTCGATGTTTTGTAATTATTATAAATTGTTACGGTTATTATAAACTTTTATTTCAGCTGGTTAATAATTCTTTTACGGAAACCAGGTTTATATTAAGTAACTATGTTTTCAAAAGATTATTTTAAAACGAATTAAATTTAAAAAACAAATATTGTAACCTTAATTAGCAAATATTCGAAATATACGCAATATTCTATAGAAAGCTATTATAACTTAATAATAATTTTATTAAAAAGGTCGGCTGTAATAAATCTTAAAACTTTACCCATTCTTTTACCGTAACTTATTTAAATAAATGAAGTTTATTTAGTACATTAGTTTAAATAATCTAATTATACGACCTATTCTTTGTTTATTTATTTATTTATTTAAATTAACTTTTCGACCTTTAATTAACTACCCATTCTTTCGAAAGTACAAATAAATTACGGAATTACGATAATAAAGTAATTTAATCCTCGTTACGGTTCGCTTTTAAAAAAACAATGTTAAATCGAAGCCTTCCGCTTTTTAATTTTATGCTATTATTATTTTTTTACAAAAATCTAAAATGTTTATTTAAAGGGAAATTGCTTTTTAAGTAACATAATATCGAAAATATTAATAGAATTATAATAATATGATTAAATAAAAACTTATAACCTATAACAGTAAATCGACTTAAATGGTTATTAAACTTTAATCGTAGAATTTCTAATAATAATAATATCGTAAAACAATAAGTAATAAAATATATAATAATTACGTTTAATAATAATAAACTATTCAAAATATTTTAGGCAATCAAATTGTATTATAAGCTAGTGTTTTGCAGATTATGAAATTAATAAGCATATATATTTTGTTTATAAATCGATTAGCTCCACAGCTTCGATTTTTTTATTAATTAAACCTTTTCGAATTTATTGAACCGTTTATTTAATTCGATTAGTTTAAACTATTATTAAGAACGGGCGTTAATAAATATTATCGAACTTATGAAACCGGCTACGTCAATCTTTAGCAGATAGTTAGAGTTCGCAAGAACCTCCGACCGTTGTTATATACGCCAAACTGGCTGGCTCATTACATTAATCAGTTTAATTAATTATTCAACTTCACCGTACTGTTTATAATAACCGCCATATTGAAAAAGATCAAATAATACGGAATACGATACTTACTTTTAATAATAATACATTATTAAAGATAAAATAGACAATCAAGTTGTGTTTTAAGTTAGTATTATTTCCAGTTTAAGAAAGATAATATGTATATTTATATACTAAACGTCTTTTGTAGACTCTCTTAAATCGCCGAACTCGAAAATAATACTAATACTTCCTTATATTAATAAATTCGGGAATGATCCTTATTATCCCCTAGATCAATACATGTAATTACACGGAACCTAAAATTGGAAAGTCCTTATCTCTTAACCGTTTATAAAGGCTAAGAGGTGTTAGGTAATAACGGTTACTGTTATAATAAAGATGATAATAATAATAGTAATAAAAATAAAGGGCGAAAGAAAATGTATAAGGGATTTTAAAAACGTAAGGCTTGGAAACTGACCTACGTTCGACGAACTAAATGCCTAACCGTGCAATTTGGCTTATTTTTCGCCTTACGGAATTTTATTTACGATACCTTTATTTCTAAGGGTTCCCGCGCGCTATACCGTCCCTCTTTCGACCTTCTAGCGTGGCCCTAATGGTGCTCCTGAGGACAGGAACACTGTGGGACGGGTAACTCAACGATGTGCTAAGGTGAGACCCTTTTTCTGGGCCCCAGGTACCCACCAGAGAGGGTCCCGGTTTTGTATCTATAAGGGAGCTTCGCCCCGAGTAGTTAGGAAAAGGCAGCCATTAATGGTCATCTATCCACTACCTATACTGCGAACTACCAGCTAGACTGCTTCTTCTGCCCTTCACTCCGTACTTTGCACCATTTTCTCTGACAGCTCACTACTTAATTATCCAGACCTACATCCGACGTCCCGCGACCCACTAGAATAAATGAATGATACAGTCAATAGCTAAGTAACTAGTTGCGGCCCCTTTCCCTAACCTCATACGTATTGTAGAATGCACGGTTAGATCTAGACTCCGGAGTTTTGACGCGTGAGCTTGGCCTCTGCTTGTAGCCTCTTCGCAGTTTGGATGCCAAACCCCTCTGCAAATATCTGTCTGACGTTCTCGAGGGGAATCCCCTTCACTTCGGGATAGCAGAAGATAATAAATATCCAACCGAAGAAGCAGATACCGGCGTAAAATCCGAAAGCCCCGCTGGGTGTCATTGCCTGCATCATCGACAGGAACGTCGAGGCGATGATGATGTTGCAGCCCCAACAGGTCACAGTGTTCATCATTGTCCCGAGTGCGCGCACCTCGAGCGGAAGCAGCTCAGTTCCAATCCAGCCGATAGTAGCTACACCGCTCGCGTAGAATGCGATGTAAACGATGATGGCAACTAAGACCAGGATGCCAGCCCAGTTCAACGTAGAAGTCTCCAACGTGAGATCCTTGGATACCGGAATCCAATGGAACGCTACGGCAGTCAGAGCCATAGAAAGCGACTGTGCGTGATGTCGTCAGTCAAGCGAAGTGACATTCTGGCGGGGCCATGATATTCCTTACCATTCCAATCACAGTGACCAGCAATATCAGTCGTCTCCCTGCTTTGTCGATGATAACTAGGTTCACTAGGGTGAATAGGAAGTTGGTGGCACCAACGGTGATGGAGACGGCTGTTGGGTTTGTGAAGCCGACTAGACCGAACAGGGTCGCGGAGTAGTACATTAGAGTGTTGAAACCACCCAATTGCGAGACTACAGTCATGTCAGTATCGCGAAGAAGAGCAGATAGCAAAAAGCTTACTAGCCATCACCGCGCACGCTGCGATAAGAGCGCGCAGGTTAGAAGGTACGCAATGCAGTTGCTTGAACTGCCACCACAAGGACTTGTCTCCCACGGCGTGTACTTCGCGCTCGATTGCGAATGTTATCAGGTTAATCTTAGCCTGAACTTGATCCTCGCTTGCTTCGGGATAGACGCGCGCGATGGCTGTCCTGGCCTCCTCGACTTTCCGGTGCATGAGCAACTGACGGGGACTTTCCGGGCACCACAACAGGCATATCGCCAATACAATGGGCGGCACCCCACCGATTGCAACCATGAATCTCCAACCATGAGCAACATGGGTAAAGCCGGCGCCGAAAACGTAAGAGATCAATTGACCGAAGGTCACGCTAAGGTTGTCAAAGGCTATCATCCGTCCGCGGTATCTCGAGGGCGCAATCTCGCCGATGTATAGCGGCTAATGAATTACGCGTCAATGTTATCTCCTCGTAGAAGCAACGATATATGGAAGTCGCTTACGATGATCATAGCTGCGGAACCCACGCCCAGGCCAACGACCAACCTCCCCACTGTCATTTGGGCCACTGTGTAAGAAGCGGCTTGGATAACGCTTCCAACGAAAAAGAGGACGCACCCGGCATAAACACCAAACTTGCGGCCAAACTTATCGGCTGGTAACCCAGCAATCAGCGCTCCGAGGAGAGCACCGCCAGACGTGATCGAAGTAATAAGCTCCTGTTCCTTGGAACTAAGCTTGTGACCAAGATCATCGCCCAAGCTGACGAGCACGGCGGAAATCACCCCAGTATCATAACCTGATCAACTTTAGTTAAACACGGGAACCTCACGCACATCTATCTCAGAGTTCTTACCGAAAAGGAAGCCGCCCATGGCCACTGTGAATACAATCATCCATACCGTTTTGGACGGCCTGGTATCGTCTATGGAGTTGTCAAATTCTCCCTCGACAGCGCTCGACTTTGCGTCCTCGACATGTGAGACATGGTCGGCAACCTCGGGGGGCTTCAATATGACATCTTTCTTATCTGAGGGCCTGTCGACTGATGATGTGACTGACATGATGCGGACGCTTTGTCGCAGAGAAATGCAAAGAAGACAGAGTGGACACGGTCACAATACGAAGTTTGCTAATCTCTGGAGTTCTCGAGAATGTTGCGGCTTGCTGTTTTTGTACTCATTAGGAATGGAGGTATTGGGGAAGGCTATAAGTATCCAGAGAGCAAAGAATGTCAATAAGTACTTCATAAGTTTTGTTTTATCGTGCCGGCATAATGTTTGCACCCCGCTAATCATAAGAAGGGTAAGCAAAATAATTCCGTTTCTAAAAAGCCAAGGTTCAGTTGAGACCCGGCGAAGTGTTTCTACAGAGTCACTTCCTTGTCGGATGACACACATATGCCGAAGTTGGTTACACCCGATCCCCAGAGTGATCTGGGGTAAGACTCTGGGGTAGATGGCAGGGAATGCAGGGGATTTGCATGGCGTTGGAAGCGGCTCTAAGTTAGAGCTCCATTACAGGTACGTGAACACGGCGAACCTGCCTTAGCTGTAGCGCCACCTCTAGAGAAGCCGATTGTCAGTTCCACTTCAGTGGCGGGAAATCCTGCCGTTTTGTCCCAGAAGGACAAAAAGTCCGATGCTATCTCTAGGCGCGGATCCGAGGTGGCAGGGGCCCGGAGGCTGAGGATGAATGTCCAATCACAGGCTAAAGCGCCTTGGCAACGAGACTCAAGTTGTATTGGCGTGAGGATTTACCAATGGCCGCGTAATGTCGCTTCCCGTCAACCACGAGAATCCAGGTAGCTCTTTTACATTCCCCTGATCTAGGCCCGTTCTATACTATGTGTTTGGTAATGCCAGACGACGTATTGGACGCGTAGGGACCTTGATGTCAGAAGGAGCATATAAAAGGGGTGCATCCACTTCTTGAATTGACCCGCTTTGTGAATTGACCGACGTCCTGAATCAATTTCTTAATAAAATACGCAATATTAAAAAGTCTATAACTAAAGAAATTAATATAGAATAAATGGTATACTTTATACATGCATTACACGAAATCCTTATTTAATATATAAAATAAATTAGAATTAAAACCTATAATATTCTCGGCGTATTCAACGCTGTACTTAATTTATATAATAGAAATGAAATATAGTTCAAAATAAACGTAAAAGTAAAATTTAATTGATAAAGATACAACGTTATAATATCTATCTTTAATAATACAGAATTAAGGGCTTTCTTATTTTAAATGTGTGAGGTTTAAACCGCTTCCGAAATAAATGAAAATATAAAAGTAAAATGAACGACGATAATAACCTCGCTAAAAGCGACATAGACGTATAGACGAAATTAGATAAAATAATAGACTGCGATCTTAATTTCTAGGAGTTACTTAACACGTCCCTCTCGCAGGCAATTATAAACTACTCTGTTCCGCTTTTGTCCACGTCGATTTTTATTAAAGTTTTAGAAGGTTTTCAGATTCTAGAGTAGCCGGGCAAAACTCTTGTTCGTAATTCTTCAGCTTATATTGTTTTAAAATCTAACTTTTAAAACATGCAAGCTTATTATTAAATTTCATTTTTAACTTTATTAAAAATTGTTATTATTTTCATATTTCCCGGCATGAACTTTGACAAGCGCTCATTACCTTTTTTTTCGTAGATTGAATTATAACCAAAAATTAACAACGGAAATCGACGTTGTTAAATAAAAAAGTCTTATTAAATTAATTGAAATGTTTATGATTTTAATGCGTATTGTAATTTAATCAAAGGCTTATTCCATTAATAAAATAATCAGTATAAAAGTTTTACTTTTACGCATTACCGGTATCGTATATTTAGAATTAGACAATATAATATTTTAATTAATAATGATTCGGGAACTCGTAAGAACGATTACGGGCTAAAATTAACAAAAGTTTAGAAAATCGTTTCTGCGTAATTAAGATTTATTATTAAGGTTTACTTTTAACGTATATCCTTAACATTTACCCCAGAAATGTCGATAACGTTTAACTTATATAATTTAACCTTATCGAATCGTAAGGCTATGGACTATAAGATTTATTAAAATCGAAGCTTATTAGTAAAGACGTAGTATTTACCTCTACAGCAAACCATTGCAAGATTAAGGAATATAAGTCATTGTATACGTTAAAACTATTAGTCAGTTATTGTAGTTAACGCTATTAGATATAAGATTTACGGTAAAGCTTATATCGGAGAATGGCTTTTTATATATTTAGTTAAGCTTGGAATATGAGGCTTGAATATACATTGACCTTGTAGTATCATGATTATTCTAACAAATTAAAATATTCAAACGTTAAATTTTTAAAGCTAAATGTAGCTAAGTAATATATTGTGAGATAGGCGAGGGTGCGACGCTAACCACTATACCAAAAGATTAGCAATTCCAAACCCCAATTAGGGTTTGGACACCCAAATCCACCTTATAAGAGCACTGCACCAATACCGCCGACCGCAGCTGCGCATATCGTTATATATATATTATAAAGTACCTTGTTAACTTTATAATATTTGGTAAAAATAAGCGACGATTTCAAGTAATAATAACTACTATGATAATGATAATAATGATAATAACGATAATAATGATAATAATGATAATAATGATAATAATGATAATAATGATAATAATGATAATAATGATAATAATGATAATAATGATAATAATGATAATAATGATAATAATAACGTATACTATAGGTAGGCTAGGCATACAAATAAGCTGAACACCTTTCTTTTTAAATAATTCGTTACTATTTTAATTATTTAGACCTAAAAATAATCCGAGACTTAATTATAACAAGATTAATTTATTTATAGTATCTTATATTATATCTTAAAAATGCGATAGAACGATATACGCGCTAAAACAGATATTATCTTTCCTACGCGGAAATTAATGCCAACCGAAAAGAAAATATTTTTAAGAAAGTCTTTAACATAAATATACGCACCTCTTCTCTCCGGCTTTAATATGTTAAAATAATGACGAGTTTTATTATCAATTTAATACGTTACTATATTCGTCGAGATTAATTAGGCGTCGAACTTTATATGATCATAAAAAAAGTTTAAACCACTTTTAAACCGAAATATTAATTATTAACCGATATTATATAAAGATTAAAAAATATTTTATAAGAAAGTGATATTAGGATTATAATCGTAAGATACAGTATTATAAACACGTATCTATATCTTTAACGAAACAAGTTCTTTATAATACTTTTTATATTATCGGTTATCATAATTATAAGTAATAGAGAACGCTAAAAACTAAAATAAATGTAATACAGACATTCCCAGTAAATTATAATTATATGAATTATAAATTCATAAATTCAAGCTTTATTATTATATCACGGGGAAAACCTACTTTAGTTTCTAATATAGGGATAATCTATTATTAATTAAATAAAAGGTCAATATTTATCACATGAATTAAATATTAAACAACTTAGATTTAAAATAATTTAATACTTCGATAAATATAGTTAAAGCGCAGAGAAAAAATACCACGTTTTGTTAATTTTTATCCTGTATTAATGTTATTCTTCTCTAAAATCCGAAATATATTCTCCTAATAATAATACTATTACGCTTTATACACCTTTGTATGCCTTTTATAAATTTTAACCATTCGACGTATCTTATCTTTCGTTTTGAACCTCGTTTATTCGTTTTATATCGAAAATTTAATACGACGCTATTATACTTATATTACGAATAAAAAGCTTTTCGGCGGTTTTTACTGCGTTTTTAAAGTTGTTATATCGTTTAATCATATTAAATTCGAGTTTTAAAAAGTTGAGATCTCTTAATTTAATTTTAATAACCTCTTTTCCCAATTAGAACCTCTTCTAGCTATGCTTATACTGATAGTTTCGCTCTTTACTTCCGCCGGTTTTATTATTTTTATTCTTATAGAAACGTTGAAAAATATTTATAAAATCATGAAATGAAACTATTCTTATAAAGAAAATTGAAGAATTATTAACGTAATTCCTTAATAAAAATAATAAACATAATTGAATTTTTAATAAAAGACACCTTGTTACTTTTATATAAAATTACGTTTTTTCGAAAAGAAACCGATTTAGTATATAAAAGGAACTATATTTCAAGTAGACATCAAAAGCTTCAGAATAAATGTTTTTAAAAATGGGAGTTATTTACTATATAAAAAGAACAAGCGTTTTTAGCTGAAAAAGAAAGGGTAAAAAAAGAATATAATTAATAACGGTGAAAAGTAATCATCGTAAAAGGGTTAAAACGAAGAAATTACAATATGGCGTTTGCGACAAACTCGGATATAATGCGAGTATTATAACAAAGTGATAAATACGTTTAATGAAAAAGAATCCGATTAATGTTAATTAATTTATTAGTTTATGATTATTTCATTCCGATTTACTATCGTGGAATACTAAAAAGTATGCAGCTTACTTATATATCTAGCTTGCATTTATTATTATTATTATTATTATTATTATTATTATTATTATTATTATTATTATTATTATTATTATTATTATTATTATTATTATTATTATTATTATTATTAT
>QJNU01000965.1:0-21110 GCA_004154915.1 Monosporascus ibericus | reverse complement strand
CGATTGCCCACGGACTAGATTTGTCCTTTCCTAGAACACATAGAACCAACGCATGAGAGTTACGCCAGATTCCTGCATTTGATCACTGTGACTGCTGACAAATACGAAATTATTCTAATTAAAACGAAGCCTTAAGTTATGCTATATCACGGGTTATTCTGGTAATAATTCTAACTATTTATTAATTTGGGATCTTATTATCCGTTTTTAAGGTTATTTTTTAATAACATTATTAACGAATTTAACATATTTAGTAAAAAGTTCAAAGTTCGCCGGGTATATTTAAGGTATATTATTATTAAGATTTTTAAAAATGGCCTTTAATATATTATTAAGGTCGTTTATATCCTATAATATTACGAAAAATATGGAGGTATATCTTATAATAAATATTTTAAATATTAAATAATATAAATACGTTAATTTTACCTATTATAATATAAAAATATATAAAAAGGTATACGGAATAAAGGTAGGTTATATTAAAGGAAGTAATATTAGCTATGTATTAAATAATTATAACAATTATATTCGGTATACATTTAAATAAAAAATTTTATGAATTACCTTAAACAGTTCGTAATAAAGGAAAAATTTCATATAATTTATATACGTTTATTAGTTTTTTCTTTATACGTTATTATTTCGTTATAAAAAAAATAACGTTAATTCTTAAGTTAATATTTAATAACCCATATAAACTTAACCACTTACATACTTACAATTACATAATCTTAAATTTCGTATATATGTTAATTCTGATTATATGTATTATCTTCGGATTTTTTTATAACTTATAGATTATCCATAAGCTTCGTTTATATATTATAAAACGCTACATATTTTTTCTTAATACTAATAATCCCCCTTAAATATTATCTAACATACAAACTTTACCCGTCTATTACATTTTATACCTTAAGCTACTATTTCCCGTTCTAATCAGCCAAAAGTATTACCGGTAAGCTTATTATATCCCCAGATTTGCTATTTATAAATACTTTCACGATAATACCTAACATTATACAACTACCATAATAAAACTACCGCCGTTTAATAAAGCGGAATATAATAACCGCATCCTAACGTAATATAGCAACCTAATAAAAAACTGAAATATATATAATAATATAAATACTACCAGGTTAACATTCGATACGAACTATATCAACTACGGCGCCATTTTCCCTACCTCCCCCATAATTATATATACTATCCCTCCAAACCCTGCGCCAGCTAATAAGCTATCTTATTATACCTCCAGATAAATATTCGATAAAGTTGCAATATTTTAAGGCCTTAATAAAATAAGGTTTATTAATATATACATAAAAACGTGATCTATTTACCATTATGTAATTCTTAACGCATATCTTACTTATAATAATATCGGAATCGCATTTAAATAAATATTTAAAGGCCTTAATTACGTATATATAACTTATAAAATATTAATAAAAAACGTATTTATATATACTAATAATATCCAAAGCCAATTCCTATTACCGGAAAACGAAATTATAAAATGACATATAATATTATTCGTTTTTTTCGTTATACCAAAATATAACCATAAAATTAACGAATTAAAAACCACGAATTATTAAATAATAGCTTTTTAAAATCGTAAAGCAGGCATCCTTTATATTATAAATTCAGCTACCGTATTTTATCTAAAAAAACGTATAACTTAAGCCGTTAATCGTTTCCGGAAATTTATAAATAATAACAACTTACATAATATAAATGATACCAGAAATATAACTATTTTATAATCCCGATCAGAACTATAAAACCGTAAAACCTTTTACGGTATATATTATATAAATATTATCTTTATAATATTAAGCAAAAAAAAAAAAAATCCGCCCTTATTCGTAAACCTATAACGAATAAATCACCATATATAAAAATTAACTTTATAAATATCGTAACATATTCGGTACTAACGCCGAAATTTTTAATGGTTATTTATCATATCTAACTTTTCGTTTACCTATATGGAATTCCGACATAAAAGAATTCCGAAATCTACCTACCATCCCAGCTACGCCAAAAAAAAATAGCCCAATACCAAACAGCCGAAACCCCGTACCTTTATAGGTCTTACACCTTAAAAGGAAAAGTCTTAAAAGCCGTAGCCGGAAATACCCGTAAACCTTAGCTTAAGGTACTTACCAAGGTACCCATTAATAAACGATTTGTTCAAGGTTTCGGCAAAATTACCTATCCCGATAAACTTATTACCACCAAAATCCTTATCAAAACCGCGACAAAATGCACGACGGGGACCCGGAAATACTAATTAAAACCTTAAACCAACTATTATAAGAATACCGCAATTACCAAGATCCCCAGCCAAAAAATTTTAACGTACGCGGCAGGCCTTAAAAAAAGGTAACCAAAGGCCGGCTTTAAAAGATACCACTTACGGTTACGGGAAAACAAAATTATAAAGCGTAAAAGTTCCGGATTTACTACAAAACCGGAATCCTAAACATCTCGAGCTGGTACCTAAAAAAAAGCGGACGTTAAAATAGCTATACCTATAGCGAAAGAATAACCTCCTTAATATTAGCCAAAGATTATCCACATTATCTATCTACCCGTATAATTAATTCCTTACGCCAGTTAATTAACTCGAGCCAAAATATCCTAAAAGTTAAAAAAGATAAAAACATTTCAAAAGCTAATACGATAAACTTAAAAAAAGGAACCAAAAGGCAAAATTTAAAAAATATTAATTCGGTATTATAAATTAAGGGATATAAATTAAAAAATATAATTTGCTAATAACTATAATAAATGATAATTTATAACGCGTTATATTAAAGTTCGTTAATTTCCCTAGCTTATAAAGTTTGTTATATATCCGTAATAACATATAGTTAATCCGGATTAAGAAAAACTAATATCTATAAATTACCTAACGAACTTAAAATTAATAAAACGAACATAATAAATAAAAAATATATTAATAACATTACTCGCATTATTTAGCTACTTTTTTATGTAACTAAACTATCCCAATATAAAGGGAACATAATCTCGGACTTTAAGGTAACGCTTATATCCCGCAAGGACGTAAGTAAGCTGGCGAAATACACCTATAACGTCCCTTACTTTAGCAAACTCGAAGATACACCATCAAAAACCGCGAAAAGTTAAAACGTCCACCTTAACCTCCAATATGTCGCAACGTTCATCCCGCAAAAACGTAAGTAAGCTGGCGAAATATATTTATAATATCCCCTACTTTAGCGAACTCGAAGATATACCGTTAAAAGCCGCAAAAAGTTATAACGTCCGCCTTAACCTCCAGTATATCACGACGCTTATCCCGCAAGAACATAAATAAGCTGGCGAAATATATCTATAACATCCCCTACTTTAACGAACTCGAAGATACACCGTCAAAAGCCGCGAAAAGTTACAACGTCCGCCTCGACCTCCAATATGCCCTACCCATCAGCGACCGCAACCCCGCTTCGAAGCCGAACGCGTTTTTCGTTATCCGTTCCGATCAGGACCGGCCGGGTTTCGTTTCCTAATCTTTGGCCTAATATCGCGACTATTACTATTATCAAATAAACGCCGTTTACTTCCAACGCGCGATTTTATGACCTCGATAAGGATTATTACCTCGGCTCCATTTTCCGACATATTATCTATAACGTCGGGCTGCGTATTATCGCCTTCTGGTAATGCCGGCAATTCCGGTAACGATATAAAAGCAAACGAACTATACGAATATAAATACGATAACGAAAGTAACTTTAGTAAATCGGAAACATTAAGGAATTATAAGCTTTAGGCCAACGTTATAAATAAAGGCGATAAGGCGGGTTCCTAATCAGGACGATCTAATATATCGCGAACTACGCGTACGGGTACGGGCGTTACGATAACCGGGGTCGCAACTCCGAATCGCGAAAACATATAAACCGCATGCCGGGTTAGTATTTAAACTGCTGGGATTACCGTCAAATCCTTAACTACCAATTCAAACCGAGCGGCTATATAAGGTATGCTCTGATCAGGACCGGGCGCGGCTTATAACGGCCTCGCAATTCTTTCCGACGTCTATCGAGCTTATAACGCGGCAAAAGTCCGTATCTTATATAAATCGGTCCAAGGCATGGGGATATAACGCCGTTACTTTAGATCAAACGAATTCCGCCGTTTGCAAAAAATCTCCCGTACGTTCTGTAAAATAAAAAGGACGGCTTTTTCGTAAATCAAACATAACGCAAAAAAAAGGCGATCCTTTAAAATCTTCCAATACTGCCATTTATCAAACCCGGAAACCGCTTCAACCAAACCGGCTATATTCAGGACTAAATAAAAACCTTTAACTTCGTTTAACTTATTCGGAAACGTATTAAACAAAAACCGTTTAAATTTAATAAAAATAAACGTCCACTTTATTCCTTTACCGCCGAACGGAAATAACCGTATAAAAAACAATTCGTTCGTTCGTTATTTATACCATAATTCGATCATTTCCTAAGCAGCCGCTTTTAACGAACCGGCTTTTAATTATTTCCACGCGGATTTTTTCGGATTCGAAAATTCGGGTATATAAATAAAATCAGACGTATATAAGTTACAACAAGGTCCAGCCGGGATAAGGTTATTACGGTTTTTTTTTAATATAATAACTTCGTTTTCTTTTAGATATATTAAAATCGCTTTACGTACGCATTCGCCGTTAAATAATATACGTTAATAAGGCCCCATTTTCGTCTTATTCCGTAAATCAAAATTACTCCATTTAAAAGGTTTACGGATAATACGAATAATATCTTAATTAACCGAAAAATAAGATTAAGATTCGATAACTATTTCGTCCTAATCGGGATCGTTCGCGATAAATTACGTATCGTCTTCCTTATTATCCGAATCCGTTACGTCGATTTCCACTAAAACCTCCATATTCTTATAGGGGGTACGGTCCTTAGCTTGCCGGGCCTGGGCTTTCTTTATTATTTCAGCCAATTTTATAATAAACGGCTTGGTTTTACACTTATCGAATGCCTAATAAGGTACAAATAATATAGCTTATCCATAATTAGTTATGTTTAATCGCTTATAACTACGAACCGTTTGATTAAATTATTACCATAAATCCTTTATCGAAAAAATTTTCGGTATTTCCTATTATATTATTCAACTAACATCCGGAATATCCATACCTAATCTAAGAACGACGGTAAATATTACGATACGGATAGGACCATCAAGCTGCTTTAATTTGTCGTATACGTAAGTGTTACAGGAACAGGGGTTCCTGTCTCGAGGAGACCTACCTTTGTGGCCTAGTGCGAACCTGCCACGGTTAAACTCCGGACAGAAAAGACTTGGCTTTCAAGGTGATCTGGTTGATCTGGATGATCTGGGATCCAGATCATACAGATCATACAGATCCACGATATACTCACTTTGGGGAATGAGGATATATGTGACCCGGTCTCCCATGTAGATAGTACCTACTTAGTTTCGCTCTTTAGCTATCAATCTAAGCTTTCGACTAGAGGCAACTGCACCGTTCTTTAATTGAGGGAAGAGTTTTTAAACCTTTTTAACGAATAAACCTTTAGTGAATCATTCCTCGCCTTATTGTTACCTGCAAATCAAGACCCCATTTCGGATACTGCTTATACTTCCAGGTGGATGTATGATAGGTTCGTTATATTTTAATAGCTCCTTGATTAATAGCCGACGGATGATTTTAAGCCCAGTTAGGCATAAGCTCTTTTGAACTTAGTAAAGACGATATCATAGAACGACGTTTAGAAGACAGATAATACACCCGATCCCCGTTACGAGCTAGTAAGGGATTAATAACCAGATTAGATAATTTACCCCTTATCGAAAAAGTTTTTTAATTAATTAATAACATCATGCCTTCTACGACCCGAGGCAAAGGAGAACCTTCTTCCTAGACCCAGCAGCTAACCCCGGCTCTAAAGGATACTATTGAGGTCCAGGGAGATTCGGAAGAGGAGGAAAAACCAGTGGTCCAGGAACTTTAGGGCCCGAAGGGAAAGGAAAGAGAGCTTTTTCCTGAAGAGAAAATGGAAATCCTGTTGCGCAAAATCCAAGCCCTGGAAAAAGATAGAAAAGAAAGACCCCAACCTCCCAGAAAAAGTATGGCTTAACCTACCCGAGGAATAAAGGAGAAAACCCCAGCACCCCTATTGTTCGGCCCTAATCGGTACCGCGAAGCCATTATCTTACCCTTTAGTTATTACGGAATGCCGGAAATCAAGGGTTATAAGTTAATTACCCTGAAACCTTATAACGAAACTATAGATGTAAAAGAATTCTTCGTTTAAGTTAGGACTTACCTTAAGTTTTATTAAAGCTCCTTAATAAAGGACTATCAAAAGGTGATAGCCATCTTCCAGTTGCTTACTGGACGAATTTTCTTATGGTTCGAGCCCATTATAAAGGATTATTTGGAAAATTACCTTAAGGAATCCTCAGATATTACCAATTATATCTTTAACGATTACTGATATTTCGAGGACCGAATGCGAGCTATATTTGGAAACCCAGATAAAGAACAGTACGTAATGAAATAATTACATTTCCTTTACCAAATTAAGTTAGCCGCAGAATATACGACGGAATTTAACCGTTTGGCCGCAATTTCCAATTTACCAGAAAACGCGTTATTTTACCTTTTTTACGACGGCTTAAAACCGTAAGTTAAGGACGAAATATACATGGTACCTAAAACAGGATTTTTTAAGAAGTATACCGACAAAGCAATTATCGTTAATCGACGCACCTTTAACCGGTACCTCGAAAAGAAAGGAACCGACAGACGAAATAACGATAAAGGCTTTAGTAGCCGAACCAAAAAAAACAAGGGCAAGCCTTAAAAGGAAGTAAGCATTATTTCGAAAAAGCCCCAGAAAGATAAATTTAACATAAAGTATTTTAACTGTGGCAAGAAGGGACATTTTAAAAGCGAGTATCGCTTTCCCGCTAAAAGGAACTTTAAGAAGGGAAGGATTCCTTAATCCCAGAAAAAAGCTAAAACGGCTGAACAAGAAACCGATAATAAGGCAGAAGAGGAAGAAAAAGAAGTTAGCTCGGATTTTTTTCCAGCCAGAATTTACTATTGCCACCATTACTTAGATTTAAAACGACATCCCAAAGTACGAAGATTACCCCATTTGCCAGGATTTTAAAGCTAAAGCCTGCAAGTATCACCCCGGATAAACAGCCTCCAGGATAGCCATAAAGCTAAGATGCTCCTACTATCTTGATATATCTTAATGTAAGATGTACGATGAAAACGGTTAGTTCCGACCCGACGCCAGCAACCATAGACAGTTGTCCCCGGAGCTCTGCGAGCTTCCTGAATATACGGTACATACCAAACCACGAGAAAACCAGCATAAGTTGCTGCACTTTACCGCTTGTTACGTCGACGATTGTCTCGTACATTTCAAAGCCAAAGAAAATAACGATTTTTGGCCTGGATGAAACGAAGAGATACCTACAGAACCAGATGACGAATGCAAATGTACAGAAACTCCCCGGTGGCCAGAATACCTTAAGTTTTGTTACTTACATCCCGAATCAGAACAAAGCTAAAGGGCTATATCGTAAGGATGTTTATGTTATTTCCTGATGCTTTGTATTTAACACGAATTCCTAGATATAGGAATACCTTTTTCGAAGGTTTACACTTTTAACCCGATAACTCGAAAGATGCAAGATTAAGGATTAAGCCCGAAAAGAATAGTTATTTCCGAATGCAAATATGGCAAGAAAATATAGTTCAAATATAAGAACGATTAATGTATCAAATACGCTGTTCGAAAGGCACGTAAATAAAGATTTTTTTAGGCTGGATACCATCATAAGTTAAAAAACGCTAGAGGCTTTCGAAAGTAAGGTATCGAGAAGCCCTAATTTATAAAACCTTATGCGAGGCGGTAAAGGGATTACGTAACCAGATTAAAATTTTATTTTAATATAAAAATAACATATTTAAAGTCATGATCGATTTAAAAGCCGAAAGTAATTTTATTTTTCCTACGGCAGCAAAAAAACATTAAGTTTTTTAAAGGTATAAGCTAAAGTTCTATAAGTTACGAATAATGGACGGAAATTTATCCAAGTATGAAAACGGACGAGTTTTACGAAAAACTGAAAAACTTTCCGTTTGGATCTAAGGATATTAAGAACGAATTTCGTTAGATATTGCCGACATTTCCGGATACGACGTTATCTTGGGAATGCCATAATTTAAAACCAGCAATTTACATATTAACTAGAAACATTAAACATTCTCCTGGGAAAGTAACAAGAAACCATCTAAGAAGGACGAACAGGAGATCTGTTATGTTATTAAAGAAATACAAGTACCAGATCAAGCCGAAATAATACCACCTAAGTATCGAGGATTTAAAAGATTATTTAAGGACAGAAAAAACCACGAATTACTATTATATGGTTAATGGGATCACCGAATACCTATTAAAAAGGAATATTATTCTAAACTTTATAAAATTTACCATATAAACCCTAAGAAGTTAAAAGCTTTATGGAAGATTATTTAATTCGATCTGAAAAGAGGATATATCCGACCTTTTAACTTTCTTGCCGGATACCCCGTCCTTATGGTACCAAGGACCAAAGATAAAAAGCAAAAGATTAACGAAAACGGAAACCTGGTTTTTAAAAAAGTTATTAATTACAGATAACTAAACGATATTATAATTAAGAATGGATACCCCTTAACCATTATAAACATATTAAAAAAAATGCTAGCAAAGCTAAATGATTTACTGCATTTAATCTTCGAAACGGTTATTACCGTATCCGAATGGCCTAAAGAGAAAAATGGAAGACGGCATTTAAAACGATACATGGACTTTATAAGTACCGAATAATGCCTATAGGATTTACTAATGCTCCCGCCAGTTTTTAACGCCTGGTTATGACCATTTTACGAAAATTTTTAGATAAGTTCGTATTCGTCTACCTCGACGATATTCTCATTTACTCCGAAACTTTAAAGAAGCATAAATAGCATATGGCTTAAGTGCTCCAAACTTTGGATAAGGCGAATATCCGAGTTAACCCAGCCAAAAGCGTATGGCATATATAGAAATTAGACTTTCTGGGATATATACTTACCCCTGGCCAAATTTAGATTTAACGCTTTAAGATGGAAGCAGTTAAGGACTGGCTTATCCTTAATAAGGCGACCGTTACCGACATCCAACAGATCTTAAGATTTACGGGATACGTACGAGGCCTAATTAAGGGATACGGAGATATAGTTAAACCATTAACGAAACTTACCACTAAAAAGTACGTTAATAAGAAGTTTAAGCTTCCAAAAAATACAAAAAAGGTATTCCAGATCTTAAAAAACGTAATCATTAATAGACCTATAATAAGATTACCTAACGTAAATAAAAAGAAACGCCTAAAAATAAACGCTTCGGATTACGCATTAAGTACCGTCCTAAAATAACTAAAGGATAACGACAAATAGTACCCAGTAACCTATTACTCGAAAGCATTCCGAAATGCAAAACTTAAATACCCGATTTATGACAAAGAACTGCTAGTAATTATTAACGCTTTTAAAGAATAGGAACCTTTCCTTAATAAAATTAAAGAACCCTTTAATATTTACTCCGACCATAAAAGCCTTACCCGATTTATAAAGGCACAAGAACTAAATAAACGATATAAAACTTGGATAATTTTCTTATCGAAATTTAACTTTAAAATACATTATATCAAGGAAAAGGAAAATATCCAGGCGGATATTTTTAGTCGTAAAGGTAATTATGATCCGAAGGTTCCTAAACGAAACATGCAGATATTACAGTACAATAAGGATGGCACTATACGGTTATACGAAATCCTAAAGAAACTAACCCCAGAATTCTTAATAAAGTTTCGAAGTTCCTACGACATAAATAAAAAGAAAAAGATTTAATAGCTAAAAGGATAACTAAAAAGCCAGCTATTATACTATGGCAAAATTTATGTTTCCAGGAACCAATAGGAATAATTTGTAAAGAAATTCCATAAAGACCTATTATATGGACATCAAGGAATTTTCAAAACTACCCGACGGCTACAGAAAAAGTATGACTTCCCAGAACTACGCCGAGTAGTTAAGAAGGTTGTCAAGAATTGCAATATCTGCAACAAGGCCAAAGCAATACGTTATAAGCCCTATGGGCTATTATAACCTACCGACATTCTTAACGAGGCATGGAATACCATAGCTTGGGACTTTATCACCAGCCTTCCTCCATCTAAGGACCTAATTACTGGAGTCGAATACGACGGAGTCTGGGTGATCGTTAACAGACTTACCAAGTATGGGTACTTCCTACCCTTTAAAAGAATCACGACGGCAGAACAGCTGGCCTATACATTCATCCGACATTACCTTGATAAATACGGAATACCAGAAAAGATCATTTCTGATCGAGATAAGCTTTTTACCTTTAAATTTGGCACCGGCTTTTTCAAACAAATAGGTGCTAAGCTTAAGTTCTCGACAACCTATCACCCATAGACAAATGGTTAAACGGAACGACTAAACCAGACCCTAGAACAGTACTTGAGAAGTTACGTTAACTACCAGCAAAACAACTGGATAAAGCTATTACCGTTGGCACAAGTGGCCTATAACACGTTTACCAACGAAGATATGGGCATCTCCCCCCATACAGCTATGTACGGATATAAGGCGATAACCTAACGACCAAAGTAATTACTGCATAAAACTCCTGCAATCACTACCATAGCTTTACGAACCGAAATAATAATAACAGAAATCAAGACGATACAAGCCCGACTACAAACCGAATTGCGTTTTTTTTAGCAAAGAATGGCTTAGTACTATAACAAAAAAAGAATTAAGGGATTAATTCTAACGAAAGGAGATAAGGTTTACTTGTTACGTTAAAAATAAAACGTAACGTCGAACATTTTACAAATTAAGACCAAAAGGCCTAGCAATAAGCTTGATTTTAAGAAACTTAGCCCGTTTAAGGTTAATAAAGTTATTTCCAAAACTAACTACCGACTGTTATTATTTAAGATAATGAAAATATACCCTATTTTCCACATTTCCTTATTTAAACTAACACCTAAGAACGCCCCGTTAAAAACAAGTTTGGAGATCGAAAAAGATAATGATAAGTACGAAGTCGAACGAATACTGGACTCCAAAATGATTAAAAACAAAATCCAGTACCTAGTTAAGTAAAAAGGATACTTATACGAAAAAAACACTTGGGAACCATTTAATTATTTAACGAATGCGATGGACCTGGTTGAAACGTTCCACCGGCAAAATCCTGACCGACTATCTTTAACGCGGCCAAGGTCGTAGGCGACAAAGGTCCCCCGCTTAAATCTAAACCCGCGGCGCTTTAGTCGAAGGAAGTAAACGCCTTTGCCATAACGTCTATCTCGGAAGCAAGTTGCGCCTGCTTTACTTTCACTTGTTACCGTTCTTTTTCTATTTTTTCCCGTTTTTCCAATTAATTTAATTCTAAACCTTCTTTTAATATTTTTAACGCTCTTTTTTTAAGAAGATCCTGTTAAAGGCGCAACCGCCTTAATCTTCCAATAAATTCCCGCGATTTCTTATTTTGTTAACGCCGTAGTTCGATTAGCCTTTTTTCTACCGCCTTTTATTCCCTTTTTGCAGATTTCTGAAACGTTAGAAAATCGTCCTTAGTTTTACGTTATTTCCGTAACAAACGTTTTTACGTTTTATTCATTTTTTGAAGCGAGTTTATAACGAAAATATTATAAGATGGACGCTGCCGACGAACATAGTAACCATAACTTACGTATTCGGGCACGTAATAACAATCGGTTTTTCCTAATCGAATGCAGTTAAAACAAGGAAAAGCTTTGATATCGAATTTCTTAATTGAATTGGCGCGAGTATTACGGGAATTACGTTGATTTAAGCGAGGCTTTTTTTTTTCTTTCCGAATGCGACTTGTTATGATAAAGTTAGTTAGATAAATTTAGGAGCTTTTTAATATAATAAGGTAGCCAACCTACGGTTCTTATCTTTGGGATAAAGATTCTTGGAAAGGGGAAATAGTGTTACAGGAACAGGGGTTCCTGTTTCGAGGAGACCTACCTTTATGGCTTAGTACGAACCTGCCACGGTTAAATTCCGGACAGAAAAGACTTGGCTTTTAAGGTGATCTGGTTGATCTGGATGATCTGGGATCCAGATCATACAGATCATATAAATCCACGATATACTCACTTTGGGGAATGAGGATATATGTAACCCGGTCTCCCATGTAAATAGTACCTACTTAGTTTCGCTCTTTAGCTATCAATCTAAGCTTTCGACTAAAGGCAACTGCACCGTTCTCTAATTGAGGGAAGAGTCTTTAAACCTCTTTAACGAACAAACCCCTAGTAAATTATTCCTCGCCCTATTGTTACCTGCAAATCAAGACCCCATTTCGGATACTGCTCATACTTCCAGGTGGATGTATGACAGGTTCGTTACAGTAAGCTTGGTCCCCGTAAAGCATTTCGGAACTATAAAACTTAATAGCTTCTTTTATAACGTTTAATAAATACTCCCGGTTTATTATGGTTTTAATCAGGTAATTACGGATGTTCATAATCTTCGCCTTATTATTAATATAAATAATGGTCTTAATGATAATACGTAAATTATTAAGCTGGATTAAGGGGATATTATTTAATAATTCGGGGATGTTAATTAGCAGGAAATCCAAATATGCTTAATTCGAACGTTAACTTTTAGATATAGGAAAAATAATAATATCGATTTTGAGGCGATTAATATTAAAACGCCGGACCTCTATCTTATAGCCATATCCAGTTAAACCTTTAACTTAATTAAAACCGCCATATTTCGCGATTTTTTTTTCTATAACGCTATTAGCAGTTATTATATACGCAAACTAATATACGTAGGTAAGAAAAATAAAACGTAGGTTGCGGATATTAACATATTTAAGCCGGAAATCTTTCCATTCCGATAATAAATATGCTTTATTAATAGCAACTAAGCTACATCGTCGTTCGAAAACAGGATTCAGTATGGCAATCTGGAACTGATCGCTCGATAACTGTTCAGGATTAAGAATAATATAATTATGCTGCCCGGCAGCTATACGTTCGAACATTTTTGGATCGAGCTTTTTCGTCTCCGCGGATATCAGGATAGGAACAAAACATAACATTGCTAATATAAAAGCTCGTTATTCTTTAACTAACTTAACCAAGGGTACGACCTAAATAATAATCAGGTCGGTTATTAAAAAAAAGGCTTAAATAATCAGGAACTTTCTAAAGCTTATCTTAATAACGAAAAGGATATTAAGCTTTCCGAATACCAGATTATGTACCGTATTTACCTATTCCTTCCGTAAAATACGGCCTTACCCGCCAAGCATAACATTTAATACAAAACGAACAAACCGATAGCGCAAAATCTTTATATAATTATCGGCTATACATAAAACGTTAACGTATAAATTAATTACGTTTATATCGGCAAGAGACCGGTAAAGCTATCGGATAAGAATAAACGTGTCGCTTTGGAATATTAAGTCCTCGAAGGTTTAAGGTATGCACCCTAAACCCTTTAATACATTACCCACATTTGGCTGATCAGGACGAAAATATATCTCGGGGCTTATCATAGGCAATCTTAAGCCCTGTATATCATTATTTTAGTTTATAGGGTTATGTTGTTGTCGTGCTGGCCCAGGGGGGGTAAAAGGTTATGGCATGTACAGAATGAGATTTTCAGCCATTTTTTCGGGCGTGTATTATCAATCGCGTCCTGATCAGGATCAAATATATATGGGGAGATAAAGATTTCAATTCTGTATTAACTTTTCGTAGTTACAAAATAGGTAACGTTAAATTAAAGCTATCTTTAAAGCATTCGAATTAAAAGTTTTTGAAGATTTATATGGAGATGTGCAGAATGAGGCCAAAAAATCACAACTTGATGTCAGGCCCTATTTTTGAGGTTTTGTTATTTCTGTGGAGCTTTTTCTTAAAGAGGTTTAGTCGATACATCTAACCCTTGCAGCTACTTCTTGATCAAAAGCGCTAGCCACGGCTGCGCCGCAGGCGCAGCCACAACCTCAAAAATCGGGCCTGACCTTGGTGAGGTAACAGATACTGTCAGATAAGTAGCGTAACAAGTGCGCACTTATCAATACAGTCTTTTGGTGCAGTGGCTACGCAACAGATACGCTGTTTCGCGTCGTTAAGGTTTGGGCGCGTAACGATCGCCTTGCTACCATGTTTATTAGCTTAAATGATAACCTAAGGTTTTAGTGGCTTAAAAGCTTCGAAGGTAGGGGGGATTCGGGCTGCGGAAACCGCGCGCGTAGCGACGAAAGCGTTATTTACGGTAAAGATGAGGATATTGTCAGATATAGGGGACATCAGTTGTGTTGTTGTATTCGGTTAGTTCCAGGTGCTGTTGCACTCATCCAACTTTAAGTAGCTTAGCTCCGGAATACATATGGGCCGATCAGTAGGTGACCTTTCCGTATATGGGGTGCGCTACGCACCCCCCAGCTAGCTGACAGATATCATTAGTTCCTTAAGTACAAAGATTAAGGGAAGTGATGGAAACGGAACGGATATGGAGCTGTGAAGGTGGTAATAAAAGAGTTAAAGT
This sequence comes from Monosporascus ibericus, assembly GCA_004154915.1. Classification (NCBI taxonomy): domain Eukaryota; kingdom Fungi; phylum Ascomycota; class Sordariomycetes; order Xylariales; genus Monosporascus; species Monosporascus ibericus. The sequence goes on along the minus strand of QJNU01000965.1, from coordinate 6,400 downwards.
AATGGAAGTAGCTAACGGAACGCAGGGTGGAAATGATAGCTTTTTTTCTAATAATTAACTTTTCCGAGGTAACATGTTTCGTTATAATGTACCATATGATGTTAACTGGTATAGGTTAAGTTTTAAAAGTGGTAAATCCCTATATAAAACGAATATATTATAACTTTATAACTTACTTAGTAGCATCCAAGTTAACATAACGAATAAATTAAATAACTTTTTGTACCGTTCTTTTTAGTTACTTTCACCTTTAATCCTTCGCCTTTAATCCTTCTTAAATCTTTGATGCGAATCCTACATCTTTTTCGCGATTTAATTACGATATCCTGTAGTAGGTGAAGCTGCGCCGTCTTACCTTTTTGCGCGTGAGAAGTTATTCGCTTAATCTTTATCGTTAATGTGAGCTTTTTCATCCAGTTCCACGGGTTCGTCAGGGTCGATTTCGCGGTAATCTAATAGGAAGTTGCAAAGGCCAGCCGTGGCGTAGATCGCCTTCAACATCGTATTAATACGTATAAAAGGATTTTCCTTAAAAACCTTAAAGATATTTTTTTATCTGCCGAAAGCCCTTTCGATCGCGTTCCGCAGCTGCGCATGCCTTAGATTATATAGCTCCTCCGGCGTACGTGGCTTTATCTTAGCCTGCGCTTGCTTTCGAAAGTAATACCGTATTCCACGATACGGAATAAAGATTCGTTTGTCGGTGGCGTATCCAGCATCGCCGAGTAGGTACTTATCCTTAGGGATAACGAGGTTATCATAATTAACCGCGTTATTAAACATTTTGCCGTTATTCGCAAAGCCCTTCCAACCCGTCAATACGTAAGTAAACTTCCTATCGAAGTTACAGACGGCTAATATATTTGTTGATAGCTTCCCTTTACGGTTCCTTTATACCTCTTGCTGGAAGGCGTTACCCTCGATCCTAACCCTAAAGTGAATGCCATCAAGCGCTTTTAACGCGTTCTCAAACCATGGGAAGAACTTCCCGTTGCTTACGATCTTCCGATGGGGACGAATATTACCAGGCCGAATAATAACGCGTGCTAACACTATAAGGGCGTTTAGGACTTTATGGAACGCGCGATAAATCGTGTCATTACTCCTTATGAAGCGGTCTGATACGACCCGAACGGAGGAACCTTAAGCCACGATATGGAAAAAAATTATCATCTTTTCGTTAACCGAAATCCGTGACGCCTTTAATCCCGTATTCGCTAGCAGCCAGTTGCGCAACGCGCAGTACGTATCCTTTTTCATCTTCGTAATCCTTCGAAAACGATTATCAGGCGAATATAATAACGTGAATACATACTAAAGGCCAGTTAGGTTATCAGTATATACCTGCATACGGCGCTGAATACGGAGATTAGCGGTTGCGAAAGCAGTAATGACGGCAGCGAGCTGTCTCCGTTGACGACGGCGCGTTTTTCGTATTACCATGATTTTTAATCACGAAGAGCGTTAAATACCATCACGAGATTGCAAAGCGACAGCTACGGAGGTCTTGATCTATGGCGTCATCAGGATATACAGCAAAAAGGACTGCTTAGCGCTAGGGCAGGGCTCCTGACGCAGTCCATACGTTATTAATCAGCCGTTTCAACAGCTCGAAAGCAGTTGAAGTTGAAGTGGGGGGAAATCAACGTGATGATTAAACTTCATTGGTCCAAGCCCGCCAAGAAAAACCAGCAATTTTCAGCAAAAAATGTGGAGATTGCTGATGTTGAAAGACACGAACGGTTTGTTGATAATGATGTTGATTCCCCACAAATATCGGATGTTGAAGTTAACCGAACTGCATCTAAGCTACTTAAAGTTGTATGAGTGCAACAGCACCTGCAACTAACCTAATACAACAACACAACTGATGTCCCCTATATCTGACAGTTTTCGCACACAGTCAGGTATGTGGGTCATGAGGCCCACTTAGTATTACTCTACCTTGGATTAGGGGGGGCTTTATTCCTCCCCAACTAACTGCTTCAAGGTTATGCCTGTTGCGATCCACTATTAAACAACACTACATCCAAAAATGGCTGTAAAATGTTCAGACGGGAATCCCACTTCGGCCGTTAATATTGTTACTATATACGGAAATTATTTTATTTATTTAAAGCTATTCGTAACTCATTAAACTTATACTATCGATTATTTTCCGTATTTTCTTTTAGCCGATTCTTTAAGTTTACTTTCCTCCCACTGTTTTATTTTTATATTTATTTTATAATTTTAAAGCTGGTTACTTTAAGCTGTAAGTATTAATACTTAAATGTAAGAATACAGCCCCCTGCAGCTAGGCAGGGCTAAGACAGGACCCCATATAAATACTGATAAGAACATGTCCAACAACATTCGCTGACACGACCCGACAAGGGGTTCGTGGCTCAGTTGAGCTAACAATTGGTATAGTTATACGACAGTTAGACGAAACATCACCGGACCCATCCCTGCCCTCTCACACTGGGCTTCTCAGAGACCATACGCTGGCCCTAAGGCAGTTACTCGCCCACGCTTCCTATGAGACCCTGACATCACACACTGAAGCATATATATGGCTGAAGAAAAAGATGTTATCTCGTTGACCTTCTAAGAGGTCCTGTCTAGAAAGAGATGTTGTGAAGCCTCCTTTTATACACATAAAGCAGCTGTATCTGAGAGAAAGCGATACCGGGCATTCGAACAACGCATCCCACTAGTAGCAACGCTAGCTAAGCCACGGCATAGCTTAACAGACCTAGACTTCATTAAGGTCTGACACTTCCCCCTGCCGATAATCCAAGACATTTTGACAAAACAGGCAGCCTTCTCGGTAAGAGACGTTCTGTTCGTTTGAATCGATATCGATGCTGTCGGAAAAGGGTACGACCGATTTGTCCCAGACCAGCAGTTTCATATCGGCGCTTCGATGCCCTCACCTAATTGACTCTTTAAGTTTGTGGTCTCGCACGGATTTAGAAGGTTATTCTCAACCGCGCTCTTATAAAAACCGTCCACATTACAACATCGTGCCTAAGGTAAAAATCACAATGCGAATAAAGAAGGTATCCCAGAATCCCTGAGTGGTGAATTAGGTACACTAGCTATACATCTTCGAGTAATGGCATTCTTATGCCTCTAAGGCGCTACTCAACCTGACTAGACAAGAACGCGGCTTGTGGATGAGCAGATCATAAGTATCCCAATTATCCAGCTCGGGCGGAATCGGCAGGAACTCGAAATTCCACACCAGCAGCGTGACCACGAGTCTCAGCTCGAGATAGGCGAGCCTCCTACCCCAGCACATCCTAGGCCCGAGACTGAAGGTCATGAACGGGCCTGCCTTGGGATCGAAAACCAGATTTCCTTCCTCGCCGCCTTCTCGGGGCTTGCGCAACCACCGCTCTGGTCGGAATTCGGCGCCGTCGACCCACTCGCCCAGCATCGCGTCGGCGTGCTTCTGCGAGCTCTCGCTCCTGCTCTCCTCGGCAACAGGGAACATGGGCCCGTGGAACGAGGGGCCCTCCGCAAGGAACAAAAGCTGGGTGCCTTTGGGAATGACGTGGCCGAGGACTGTCGTGTCCCGGACCGTCTGCTGTGAGACGCCCGCGATCGGCGTATTTAAGCGAAGGACCTCCTCAATGAACGCCTCAAGATACGGCACGTGCGCCTGCAAGATCTCCGAGAGCATGGGCTGTCGGCACTCCGCCGCTGCAGAGGGATACGCGTCGCGCAGGCTCTGGCCGAGCTTGCTCTGCGCCTTCTGCTGTGCTCCCAGTTGCTTTACTAAAAAGGTCATCACGCTGTGTGTCGTGTCTTGCCCGGCCGCCAGGTAGACGAATAGAATGTCGTGGAGGCGACGCGAACTGAGGTCGGGGCGGCGGCCTTCCTTCTTGGCTGAGGACACCTCTCGCGCGACCATGTAGTCCAGCGCCGCTACGGGCTTGAAATTGTCGCCCTCTCTATTTAGCCTAGCGCTGGCGTTATCGATATGCTGCTGCAGGATCCTCTTCCTGTCGCTCCAGGCCTTGCGCATCGCTGGGCGAAGGTTGTTCAGCGCGTGGAAGAGCTTCGGGGACGGTTTTGCGAAAGAGTTGCCGACGGCTTCGACGAGCGTCAATAGGGACGCCATCAGGTCAGAGGGAGAAAAGTCTGGGAACCTAAACTCGCCCTCTGTCGGGACCTCTGAAGGGGAGCGTGGGGGCATGTCTGAACGAAGTGATCTCAGGTGCTGCACAGTCTCACTCTCGCTATCGTCGATGCCCAATGCGGCCGCCGTGACGATATCGTAACTAAGAAAGTTTAGATCTTCGTACGCCTTGAACGCACGCCCATCGGCAGCCTGGGCTTTAAACCTCCACATGTCGACGAAATGGCGCATCTTTCTATATATCTCTGGTGCCGAGACCTTCAACAAGCAGATTAGCATTCAATACTGTAAACCGTCTCGAGAGGGACTGAGAGTTACGCCTATGCCACACGTACTTCGTTTAGGAATCGTGGCGTCATTAGATCATTTGTTAGCCCCCTGGTAACCTTAAACCTTGGATCCGACGTGTTCATCGAAATGAAGTGCTCCGGCATCACACCCCCAAAAGTTTCGTTATTATATGACCCGCGTTCCAGGTCTTTGCTGCGCGCCGTCACCAGGTCCTGCGTTTCACGAAAGTCCGACACGATCACCATAGGCTTTCCGAACGGCAGAAAAAACATCTGCGAGATAGGCGACTTGGTCAGGCGTACCGTTTCGAAATAGAGATCTGATGGCTTCTTGCCGGCTTTCTGGAGCTCTGCGATGCGCGGTAAGTCTCCGAGGAGACGCTTCGCGGACTCCTCGACGTACGGGATACCCGGGATTGGCTTCGGGAGTGCTCTCCGATAGGCCGCATACGCTATAGCTAGAACTACTCCGAGGATGAGCATGGACGACGGCGTGAACGCAGTTGTCCATTTTGCCGGAATCACGTGAGCAGTCATTGTCGGTAACGCTGACCTTCTGGCAAGTGCAATGATACGTACAAAGTGTGGCAGAGACACCTTGAAGAACAAGGACTCTCCAGGCCCCAGGCTTTTAAAGAATTCTCTATACTGGTAGGCACTAGCATGATAGGCATCAGGCGGTCACATACGCAATATTGGAGAGCGCATTGAGTCAGCCAAGAGAGTTAGCTGGCACAACTTCGCGGCCCGCGGGGCCCGGGCCCGACTCCATCTCAGCTAAAGTCGGGGTGACACGGCACACGTTGGTCTCGGCCGCCCGCGGGACCGGAATTAAATAAATAAGCTGAATTCCGATTAGCATTGTACCTTTATACCTTGACCACTCAAGCATTTGCTATATGGATCATAAGTGCTACGAGCCATAGTCGACGCGCTACCGTCTTTGAATGAGTCACTCGAAAGCCGCGGTGGGGCAATCATCCATCGCTGCATACGCTTCCCATACGCCCAACCATATCCACTTCTTCGGCTTCGCCAATGTCCGTTTCGGGAATTAGTATTACACCGGCGCTCGAATTTCTTGCCGGCCCCAGCCACCTCGTAAGCGGCGCAGCCTTCCCACCAGCATGTAATCCTAAGGCCGCCTGGACCCATGGACCTCGCGGGCTCCACGGACGATGCTGTTGCTGAAGATGTCGCTAGCGAAATCGTTAAGGATGCCCCCCGGTTGTCCAGGATAAGGACGACCTTGGCGTGGCTGCCGTTACCGTCGCTGAAGTAGTACTAGCGGCTGTTTTGACTGATGCAGGCAAAAAGGTCAAAGTTGTCGAGGAGATTGCGACCCGCATCGATGTCGCTGCTGGGCCCATAGTCAGTATTCTTCGGACTCAATTGCTCACTGGCTTCAAAGACCATATCTCTTTCCCAGAGAGGAATCTTCGTTCTTGGACCTGAGCTTGCTGCCGAGAATTTCACCAACGACCGCCCAGAGCATGATTACTAGGATGACGGCTAGCACCAGAGAGAAGGTCCGTTGGCACACGTCGCATATCCTTGCTCGATTTTCCTCAGCAGGGTGACGCGGGCGGACTTGAAACAAGCTTTCTCGGTTGCTGACGGATAGGTACTGCAGTCACATTGTAGCTTATCAAATCAAATCACTGACGTCGCCAAACCAAACTCAGATATTCTGATAATTGTTTAAGTTGATATCCAACCAATGGGCAGATATTTGATTTGTTGTGAGGGTTGATTTCCGATGCCGCCCAACACTGCATACATATGGAACACGCCACCGAAACCATCAAGCTTGCCATGTGACATGCTCCAGTAGCCAAGCAACCGACATGCCAGCTCCAACCAAAACATGAACGCTATCCTATGAGACCCTGACATCACACACTGAAGCATATATTTGGCTGAAGAAGAAGGAATTATCTGGTTGACCTCTAAGAGGTCCTGTCTGGAAAGGGAGGGTAGC
>QJNU01000964.1:0-21113 GCA_004154915.1 Monosporascus ibericus | reverse complement strand
TGATTTGATGTGTTATGGTTGACTTATTTGAGTTTGTTGTCGTGAAGTGTTAAAAAACGAGCGGCGAGCTGGTGTGAGCGGGGAGCTGGTGTGGTACGTTATAGTAAAAATCAATGTATATAACTTTAAAATAAATTCTATTAATACATATATCTAACAATCCAATAGCGGCTAATTCAGCGTGAATATTAAAGAAATAAATTAAAATTCTTGTTTTGCTCATACCTTCTAATCGGAACGCCCTTGTAGCTGCGATAGAGCAACCACCGTATGCAACATTTTGCCATAGATCTTCTAAGGGTAATTTAATATAAAAAAAGCTCGTATAGCTATTCTTTTATCTGTACGGATTATGGTTGTTACGTCGCAGCTATGAGGGCGTTACAGTCGCCTATTTCCCACCCTTGAACTTCTCCATATTGGCTGTAATTGATATTTAAAAAGATTTTTAAAAACCTTCTATATATATATATTAATCTATATTTGACGCGTATATACGGCATCAGACTTATTAGACTTAATGGCGATATAATAATTCCTTTTATTTTGGAATGTTACTTTTTTTTGAATATATGAGAAAAATTGGGAGGAAATTTATTAGATATAGGGGATATCAGTTGTCTTGTTGTATTAGACTAGTTGTATGTGCTGTCGCACACATACAACTTTAGGTAGATTAGCTCCGGAACATGTATGACCCGATTAGTAGGTGACCTTTCCGTATATGGGGTGCGCTACGCACCCCCCAGCTAGCTGACGAAATTTGAACGATTTTGGTGGCGATGTACATAACGAGACCCTTGTTCGTACAATATGATCTTAGGCCTCGCTGGCTCGTTACGGGGATATGGGATTGATTGGTTAATTTTTGACGCTAAGGAAGGGTACTTTGGAGAACGAGCCAGCAGAGGCCTGAGCTAGTTGAGGGAACATGCACTGAAGCATTTGCAACTGAAGGAATATATTGCCAGGTGTCAGCAGTCACAGTGATCAAATGCAGGAATCTGGCGTAACTATCAGTGTTGGTCCTATGTGTTCTAGGAAAGGACGAATCTAGTCCGTGGGCAATTGTCAGCTAGCTGGGGGGTGCTTAGCGCACCCATATACGGAAAGGTCACCTACTGATCGGCCCATATGTGTTCCGGAGCTAAGCTACATAAAGTTGCACGCGTGCGACAGCACACGCAACGAGCCTAATAGAACGACACAACTGATGTCCCCTATATCTGACAGCAATCGCCCTTACATACATGATTGGGTGACAAAGGATCATCTGTGGACAAAGGGTGTCCCAGGCTGCACTCCTGCAGCCTGGGCCCACAAAGCCAGCCAGCAGGCAACACCTGTAAGCACCAATTGCCGACACAGGTTAACATTTAAAAAGTCCTTAATAGAACAGGAAGCTCTTAATGCGCCCCTAAATACATGTAAATTCAGCGGCAAAAAGGAGAGAGCGGTACTGGAGATGGCGATGCGCAATCTCCCTAGTAGCTGCCCTAGCTAAGCCGAGGCGTAGCTAATGTTCAGCTGCTAATCGCTAGATTTAACACAGGGGTACAACCTCCAAGATCATGGCATCAAGCCACGGGTACATGCAACTCTTCGTCAGTCTTAATTAAGGCGTAGTTCAGGGTGAACCTGTCAGCTTTCAGTGTCTCTTAGTTATACTGGCGTTTTATAGAGGCAGAGATCGGTCTCGGCGCCGACTTGCACTGTCTTAGTCGAGCCTGGAGCATGTGACGAAGACAGTTGAACGACAAAGAGTTGTCAGACCTAGGTGAAGGTCTAGATCTGTTAGCTGTTAGACCTATGTGAAGGTCTAGATTCGTTAGCTAAGCCGTGGCTTAGCTAGCTTTGCTACTAGTGGAGGAGGCTGCTGGATGTCTCCGGTATCGCTTCTCTCAGTTGCGACTGTTTTATGTGTACTTAAGGAGTCTCTGCTACCTCCCTTTCCAGACAGGACCTCTTAGAGGTCAACCAGATAATATCCTCTTCATTCAGCCATATATGCTTCACTGTGTGATGTCAGGGTCTCATAAGAGTTTAGGAACCCAGACCTTCTCTAGAGGAATGACTCCCACCCTCATTGCAGGGAGTACGTTTCTCAACGACGAGTAGCATAATTTCGGGATCCACTCAACACATTACCTTATGAATGATCAGATTGTGCACAATCTGCTCCACAGAGGTGAGATTACCTTGCTCAGAGGTGCAGATGGACCCGAAGAGAGGGCGCTGCTTTACGTCTTCCATGCAAAGTTACGGCCCCGACACTTCTCTTAAAGGCTTGATTTCAATAATCAATTACCCAAAAGAGCCTTGAGAATCGCGGAAACTCCTTCACATGCAATGATTACCTGGACCTCTTTTGTGTTCTAAATCCTGCAACTGCCGGTTACGATAGTCATGCTGGAAAGGAACAAGCTGCCCAAGGTTTTGATGGCGCGATTTGATGTTGGATATAGAGACATAGATATTTGGCAAAGTATTGTGATTGTAAGATTAATGCGCCTGCGATCAATGCACCAGTCGAGATTAAGTCACGCTTGCCCCCCGAACAAATTAGATAAGATATTAATTACTTAGGGGCCGTAGTGTAGCCAACAGCATTGACCCTATCGACAAGTTCGAACAGCTCCGTCTTATCCTTGGCCCCAATCATAACAGAGCCGACACTATACTCGTGCTTACCAAAGAGACCACCCCTGCCACGCACCCAGCCAATGATGATCATCCGCCCCTCCATCAGCTCCGGCCAAAAGACCTTCTCGAAACGATCCCGGTTGCCGAGAGTGACCACCGGCGAGATAATGTACGAGTAGCGCATGCCGCGTCTCTCATAAAAGTGACCCCGGAGCGGACCCATGAAGACGTCGCCCGTGACCCGCGTGTTCAAGTCGACGATGTGCTGGTTCCCCTGGGCGTCGGTCATGATGTCGCCGCCCATGGGGCCATAAAAGCCATGGCCGTGGACGTAGGCGGCGATCTTGTCGAGTGTGGGGCGGTACTGGAGCTCGAACTCGGCTTGGCGGGTGTAGTCGAGGATGCTGGCGCGCCAGATGCCGTTCTCGTCGAGGAACTGCTCGCAGCAGCTCAGGAACACGGCGCGCCCGGCCTTGGTCACGAAAATGGATAGGTTGCGCGTGTCGCCTTCGACCACGTCCTGGATGCACAGGCTCACGGGCGACAGATGCGCGTTGTCTGGCCGCAGCGCCCGAATCATCTTTGGGATCTCAGCCGCGAACCGCCCGTTGCGCTCCGCCGCCGCCAGCCCGGCCGCGTCGCGCACCACGAACACGCCTTGCCCGGCCGCCGACAGCGGGAACTTGATGACGAAGGGGAACGGCTTGCTCCGGACTTCCTGGAGGATCCGCTGCGTCTCCGCCTCCACCTTGGCGTCGTTGAGGACGTCGGCCGGCTCCAGTATGCCGTCGATGACTTCGGTCTTGGGGGTCGGCAGCCCGGACAAAGCGAGTCCGCGCTTGGACAGTAGGTTGTAGTGCGACTCCTGGCTCAAGATGGTCGAGTGCTTGTCAAGAAAATCCTGGGGTGGGTATGGCGATATCTTGACACCAGGCTCGGGCTGCCAGGTGGTCGCGTCGGACACAAAGGACAGCTTTGGACGCTGCGAAGGAACGATGGCGTCGAAGACACGGGCTGCGTCAGTCCGTGGCCCCGGTGGCGACTCGACGAGTCCATTGAGCACGTCGTACTCTGGCGGGTCCACGTCGAAAAGAATCAGGCGCATGGGCCCCATGCTCACAGCATGGTTCTGGGCAGCGTTGGCGAGGCAGATTCGGGCGAAGAGGTCTTTGTCGAGATTGGGGCGGGCCGGCGACTGGAACGTGTACTTGAGACTCTCCGGCAGCGAGGACGAAACGGGGCTAATGGGTGGTACCAGAGAAAGCATCATGGCTACCTCATCTGGATTCCCGCCATCGAGCGCGAACAGATCGTACAGTGTTTGGTCAAACTCGACCAAAGGCGGCCTCTCGGCCACATCGTCCTGCGATGCTTCGCTCTTGCCCGGAGCCATATTCTCGGGTGCAACTAGTCACGTGATATAATTAAGATTTGTTCGTATACGACGACTTTAGGTAGCAGAGATTGGGAAAGCTGAGGTATGCCATCCCAAGCATTGACGTCAACGTAACAGCCCCTGAGCATATGTATTCGATTCATCTCAAGCCTTTCAATAAGTAGTACTACGGAATAAGTATGCGCTGACATGGCTGACACAATAAGCATATCTCGCATCAGTTGAATTCATAGTACAGTACCAATAGAGCTGAAACCTGTGCGAATGCAAGCAGATTTGAGAGACTATTTCACACAAACTGATAGAAAGTGCGGATCCAAGAGGGCTAACCGAGAGCGAGAACTGAGACGAATAAAGTGGAACAGGGATTTAAGGACCACCACCCCTTTAAGAAACGTGTCATCAAGTTGTGTCAGCTAGCTAAGTGTACCGTAGATGTCAGCTAGCTGGGGTGTGCTTAGCGCACCCCATATACGGAAAGGTCACCTACTGATCGGCCCATACATGTTCCATAGCTAAGATACTTAAAGTTGTATGCGTGCAACTGCAGCTGCAACTAGCCCAATACAACAACACAACTGATGTCCTCATATCTGATAATAGCAAGCCCATTAAGGAAGGTCAGTATTAATTAAAGAAGATGTATTATTATATCTTGGTTTTAATAGTGCGAAAATTTACCGGCCTATATTATAGATTATAAAATTAATCTGAGAAATACATATTATAAAAGCGAGGGAGTTAATTTTATAATTTTAAAGATTTTAACTTTGATCTTACCGTATTAAAATCAGACCCGGTTTTGGTGCTTGTGGCTGCGTCGCAGTGTTATGACCCCAGCTAGGTTAGTACGCATAACTTGTTAGATAAGTAGCGCACTAAGTGCGCACTTATTAGTATAGTCTTTTGGTACAATGGCTACATAACAAAACTTACCCCATTGAGATCAGGTTCTATTTTTATGGTTATGGCTGCGCCTGCGGCGCAGCAGTAGCTAGAGCTTTCAATTCAGAAGTAACTGCAGAGGTTTAATGTATTAACTGAACCCTTTTAAAAAGACTTCTTATAAAAACAACAAAATTCAAAATATAAGACTGGACAGCAAGTTGTAATTTTTTAACTTCGTTTTATACATCCTTATCTAAATTGTTAAAAATTATAAATACGCTTATTAAATATAACTTTAATTTAGCGTTACTTATTTCGTAATTACGCAAAGTTAATAGAAAATTAAAGTTTTTATGCCCTTACATATATTCAATTTTAAAAAAAACTATAACGTCCCATACCCATAAGCGCCACACACCTATGAGCGCAACACTTTTTAACACCTCGCAACAACAAATTCAAATAACTTAACCACGACACATTAAATGAACCCCAATCAGTTGAATACTGCTTTACTAACTGTACCTACAGCTTCTTTCCAAATGTGCACATTATATCAAGGCTTATTGCGGACGCCATGTTGCCATTCCTCGCGCCCAACCTGGTCACGACAGTCACCTTCAGCAGCTGCTACTAGCATTCTCCCACCACCACCTTTTCTGCCGGCCAAAAGAACTTTTTTATCCTATCTCATAAGTGTTTCTTTTATTGGAAACGTTTGTTTTAATCTCTTAAATACGTAGGTATCGAATTATTACGAAATAAGCCCGATACGCCCTACCATACAAGATACCGACGCGCCCCGAGATGCCCCGCACGGACCCCTAAACAAAGCCCTTCTAATGCGTTCCCAATACGTTTTATACCACGTCCCCCGACGTATTTTACGTATATCTTCAACGCATTAAAGCCGAACAGAAGATGCTCGCGTATATACGTTAAGAATTCGGTCCGTAATCGTTTTCTTGTCGGTCGGTTTCAGTACTTGCGAAATGGGGGTAATATTGGCCTGGGCGCGTTAGGAGGTAGTCGGGCGCATGGAGGTTAGGCGCGAGGAATGGCAACATGGCGTCCGCAATAAGCCTTGATATAATGTGCACATTTGGAAAGAAGCTGTGGGTACAGTTAGTAAAGCAGTATGCAACTGATTGGGGTTCATTTAATGTGTCGTGGTTAAGTTATTTGAATTTGTTGTTGCGAGGTGTTAAAAAGTGTTGCGCTCATAGGTGTGTGGCGCTCATGGGTGTGGGACGTTAATAATAATCTTAACTTAATTCTTTTTAAAAAGTTTCGTTTTATACATACTGTAACCTTTTATTCCACTTTCGCTAATACAATAATAACATAACTTTATAAGCTAAAATAATAATAGATAAGGCTTTAAATCACTTATAATAAGTCTTTAAAACTTTTATATCTTAATTAATTAAGTAAAGATAATATATTAAAATGTTTAAAATGCATACTTTAATCCTTTAAATAATTAATCTTTCGATACGACGCGTTACTTTTATCTGATAACTTTACCGGTTTTTTTTCGTTATAAATATCATTAGCTCTAATGTTAGAGTTCTATATATAGCCATAACTATATAAAATCTTTGCGCCGCCGGTTTATTCATTATATGTTAAATATTATGCTTAACGACTAAGACCGTATGTTATAGAAAAAGCGGATAAATACGGTACATAATTTAGTTTTCGAAAAGCTTAATATATCTTAGTTATTAAAAATAAACTTTAAACAATTCTTAATTATCCAAAGCTTTTTTAATAACAGATTTAATTATTATCCAAATTGTACCCTTAATTAAGATAACCGAAAGTTAACCAACTTTTATACTTGTAATATATATTTTGCGTCTATTTTATTATGCGCGGAAAAGACAAAGTTCGATTTAAGAATATTCGAATGTATAACGGTCCAATAATATAACGATATTGTTTTTAATTTCAAGTACTTATTAAGTGATTAGTTTCAAATTACCATTACAAATTCCGGTTTCGAATAACGATATAATGTGGTTATTATTAACGAAGCATATTTACTATCCGTTTAAAAACGTCTCTAGCCTAACTATATTAAAATCGGTAACTTACGATTTAGTTTCCTCCTTTACGTATATTAATTTGCGTATATAGTAACTACTAACAACGTTATAAAGAGCAAGATCGTAAAATATAAAGATTTTATTTAATTTAAAAGTTTAATTAGTTATAGTTATAAAAAGAATTCCGGCAGTTTAATACAAATTCTCTTGAAATAGAAACTTTCTTTTTAAAGGTTAACGTTCTAATTAAGCCTATTTAAATCCATTTATTAAGTAATATATATATATTATTAAATAATAATAATAAGGTCTATATGTACGGCTTACGTATTATTATTAATATTATTCTTCGTCTCAAAAATAAGACAAACGTTCTTAATATCCGTAATCACCTAATTAAAACTACGATAAGCTAAAAATACTCGTTTAAAGTTATAAAAAGAGTTATTACTTTTATATTTCTAAAATACCATACGAGAATTAATTCTAGCTATATAATAAATGAAACTAATCTCATATTATTATCCGTATCGTAATATTTCTCGTTTTTAAATCGAATATAAATATTCCAGATATTAATGGAATAATATAATATGAAATACTGAAAGGGCTTTCGAAAATATTTATAAAAGAAATTTAATAAACGGTTCGTAATTCTGAAAGATTTAATATAATTAGGTAGAATCAAGTTACTTTATAGGCATTTTAATAGGTGTTCGATAAATATAAAACTAAGCCGATTATTATAAAAATATAAAAATAATAATAAAGAAATACACCCTGTAAATTAAAAACAGCAGTACTTATAAAAGTAAGTATTTTAATAAAATTAAACGACATTAGTATTAATCACAAAAAGCACGCCACGTAATCTATTTTAAACAATTTTAGTTAAGACGAAATAATTATCAAATCTTAATCTTATTTTTCGACTAATCAAAGTAATTTTCGTATTATTCGTATATCTTCGAAATAAAATAATTTCGATTCACGCAACTAAATAAAAATAAGGTTTTATTAGCACACGTTATTTAAGACCGAATATATGCATAACGCAAGCTTAATATATTTAAAAGAAATAAAGTTATTATATTAAAAAACCTTCATAATAGCGTTATTTCGATTGCACTGTTTTTTAATTTATGTATACTTGATTTTATTTGTATTCCCGAACTTTAAAAACCGAAAAGATTTATATAAACGAAATTAAAGATTAGTTCGTTCAAAAAAGTTACTTTAAAATTAATCGAATTCTAATGTAAACGATGGATAATCGAAATATTATTTACGTAATCGTTTCGGTTTAGCAGTAAAATGACCCATTCGACGTTTATTCCATTAAATTTAAACGGTTTCTATTTAATACCTGCCCGATTAGGTTATATAAAATAAATAATTTTAATTTAAGCTCTAGTATAATTCATTTCTTTAAAAGAGTTTCCGGGTTCGATAAATTCTAGTATTAAAACGTTCTAAAAATCATATTTTTCCGCGTTATGTTTAATTCCCGAAAAACCGCGGTTCTTTTTTAAAAAAAAGATACAGAAAACTTTCTATAAACGGCGACATTCGTTTAGCTTAAAATAACGCCATTGTATTCTCATTCTTTGGATCGAGTTATAGTAGGTACGGATTATCACCGTGTTATAAACTTAATAAACGGCGGAAAAAATTACGAAGTCGCCATAAACCGCGCGCGGTTGTATTTTAAGTATATTTTATATAGCCATTCGATTTAAATTAATAATTTAAAACTCAATTATAATTTTAGTAGTTTAAAAACTCGCCTAATATATACTGTATACTTTTTTATATTTCTGAATTATAAGCCCAGTTATTATAACGCCTGTACTCGGACATATAATTCGTAATATTTTAAATTATCTTGCTTAATAACGTCTTTTACTTCCTTTTTTTATAATGTCAAGTGAAAGCTTATATTTTCTTAATAAATTCGATTTATTATAGCCGCTTTTGTGACTATTCATATATCTATATAATTTATTTATTTTTATATCGTTACCTAGGTTACCGGCATTATTAATATATAATATTACGTAACTAGACGTTATAAATAATAAATAGGAATATAAGGTCGACGTGATAGGTTCTATTAAATTTCCAAAATTATGCACTAAAATTGAACATTTCTATCCGAGAATAATAATAATTAAAATATTAAATAAATATTAAAAAAAAAAACCTCGACCGGTCATAATTGGAACGTATAATGAATAATACGTTCGTTTTCGAAACGGGATTGTAGTTGTTAATAAATAAGACATATTAAAAATTAAAACGGACGCTTTAACCGTTCGCGGCTTTTAACGATATATTTTCGAATTCGTTAAAATAAAGGACGTTATAGGTATATTTTGTTAGCTTACCTAAATTCTTACCGGATGAGCGTCGCGGTATATTAAAGGTCGAAGCGGCCGTTTTAACTTTTCGCAGTCCTTAACGGTATATAAGCGTTACGTGTGACGGCTGGGCGGTTTAACCAACTATTAAACCTAGTCGTACGGTTTATGTTGGCAGCAGCGTCGTGGGAAACTAAGCAATGAGGTATACGATAGTCTCGTCTGGTAATAGCAGATTGTCAAAGGTAATCTGGGTAACCAAGTTGTATTACAAGCTGGTGATCTATCTAAACTATGGTGATAACGAGTGTATATATCCTTGTCTTGGCTCAAGGTGCTCAAGCGGCTCAAACCCTCGAGGTCGTTGAGTCCCCTTGAGTCTCCTTGAGCCCTTTCGTGGCTCGGCTGGCTCAAGGACCTTGGGCCAATGGGGGCTCTTGAGTTCTTTGAGCTGGTCACGTGACTTCTGAGCTTGGGTCGGAGCTGACCTCTGGAGGTCCGGCTGTTTGTATTGCAGCCGACCGCTAGGTCATAACATCCAAGCCCGGCGGAAAAGGGTAGCAGAAATGAAAACAACCGTTTAAAGAGATCTATATTCAAAGCCTATATATCAATGAACCATGCTGCTTGCAACGATAGCATATATATCATTTCAAAAATGAAAATTTATGCATCCTGACCATCGACAATTCCACCCAGGCCTAGTTTAAAATTCTTTCAGACCATAACCAGTTTACCTTGTACCTGCGGTTCAAGACGAAGATGCAAATCTAACATCCTCATCCTGGTCATCACTCCACTCGCGATGTGGATTTACCTGTGCGTAGTTTCGCTGCTGCCGCCCTTTTGCGTGCTTGCCTTTCGTCCTGGGCGGTGGATTGATACTGAAAATCGTCCACATACTCGCGTAGATGATGGCCAACTCCGGAATGAACGTCATGATCAGGTAGGCGGTAGAATTGCCCTTGACAGCACTCCATGTCCTATTGCCTGTGATTTGATATATAAGCGAATACGCGGTGCGTATCGCCAGCAAAAGGAGGCATACGGCTACGCAAGCGATAGCCAGCTTTTCGTCGCGCGGGAACATGTTCCTGTTACGCCAGAAACACCAGAACATGTATACGACGATAAGGTATAGGCCAGTGAACAGACCGAAACTGGCTTGGGTGTATTTTGTGGGAGCGAGACCATGCTCGCTTTTTGATGCAGCAACGAATCCGCCGATCGCAAGACCGATATCGGCAGTTGTAAGCACTTGGGGACACCAAAACCAACGAGGATGAATCGTATCGACAACATGGTTTCTATTTAAGGGCGCAGGTCAGTTCAATAATGTTCGTAACTAAGCCCGGAAAGGGACGAAAGCCGACTGCCACACGGGGGCAGGGACCGCGAGAGAGTAAGGAAATAATGCCATACGCTCTCTGCATGAACTCTAGAAGCAAGAAAACAATAAGAATCATGCCAAAAGATTCGCAGACAAAAACTCCAGCCCACACACTATCGGAGTCGTTCGTGATAGTACCCAGCATACAGCCCGCACCGACTATTCGGAAGATAGAGAATACGCCAATACAGAACCAGCCATTCCTGCGACTGATCCTGCAGTAGACAGCGAAAGCCAAGGATAACGTAAAAAGGACGAGTTGGGTCACAGCAATGCCGTGTCGGTAGCCAAAGACGCCATCACCGGCCATTATCGCGAATATTCCGAAAAGTCTATGTGGTTGTTTGGAGCAGGTAAGAGACACAGACGGGATAGGGCCCGAGTTAGAAGAGTGCAAACCGGAGGCTACTGCCCCGCCTGCGCCGCTTAGTGGAGTCGACAACAAGATTTCAAACGCGAAAGGCTTGGCCTCTGATCCATTGGCGTACTGTTTGCTGACACTGCATACGTACCCCTGTACATAGCCTCCCCACTGTTAAACCCCCAGACGGTCATCTCCATCGTGTTCGACCTATGGTGCTATAAAGGCGAGAGCGAATCTGACAAACATGTCAGCCCAGCCTTGTAGTCGTGCCGCGTTTGGGGTCATAGAGGATTATCTTGACAACGATGTCCGAGGCAGTGGAGTCTTGACAGGGTATGACTGTCGAGCACGTTGGAACAATTCTTGTGCTAAAGAGAGCTATTACGGTAGATGTCCGAAAGAGCCGTGATCTCTTTCGATGTCCGCAATGGCACGACAGTGGTTGACTAGCCCAGTGTACACGTTGAGTAGACTTAACAATATCAATCAAAAACGCATTATATTGAAATACAGTTTGGATGTCTTTGTTTGTTCTTGGCGGCTAGAATTGAAGACGTCCCCAACGTTGTTCAGTGAATCCGCAGATTGAGCCCACATGATGGGGCTTCCAACTTTGACTGCCTCATCAGCGGTCATATCGTTCGCGGCCTACTACTGTCTTTGCCGTACACTTTTCTTTATACACCACGTTCACTTCTATTTGTTGTTCGGTTCCGTTTGGTATATTCATGTTTTTGGCTATCTATTCTACCGCATCATTCTCCGGCCGAAATATTTCTCTCCCTTGCGCCATCTGCCCCAACCAACAGTGAGTTGCATTCCTCAAGAGTCCATTCAACCTCCGTATCTCTCAGATTTTCTAACAATCATGATTATAGGAGGGTAGAAGCTGGTGGAACGGATATGGAAAGACGGCGTTCTTCGGTGCCAAGGGGGAACCTGTAGCGCAGTGGTGAGTCAGGCCATGTGAATATCTGATGCCTAGTACAGCCAGGCTTACTCTGCCTACGTAGGAACCGAACGCTTCAGCACAACGGGGTGTTCCGCTATCTGGACGTGTTGAATATTGAGAGAGTCGCTGTCACATCGCCAGATCTCGTTGCCGAGGTGCTGCAGCGCACTCAAGACTTCGAACAAAGCGGGACGCTGTCCCTACTGGCCGAGCCTATCCTCGGCCCGGGCATCATCCTCGTCAATGGCGAGGAACACAAGCGTCAGCGCAAGATCTTGGCTCCGTCCTTGTCAACCAAGGAGATTCGGCTACTTGATCCTATCTTTTGGGAAAAAACTGTCGAGTTAATTGAGAAGCTCACAGAGATTGTCACCAACACAGCGGCCGCCAGCGGCTTCTCAAAGCCCATCTCGGTTGATCACTACGCTGGTCATGTTACCCTTGATGGCATCTCCAAGGCGGCACTGGGCATGGACTTCAAGTCATTGAAGAATCCCGACTCTGCGATAGTGCACAACTACCGCGGTGTGTTCGAGCCAACGACCATCTTCCGATTCCTGGCCGTGGCTAAGATGGTGTTCCCCAGCTGGCTGGTTGAAAGCCTTCCCCACTCTCGGGTCAAGGAGGCCAAGAAAGCAATTGAGCTCATCCATAATGTTTGCCGCACCTCGGCGCAGCAGAAGAAGGCACTCCTGGTCGAGAAGCAACTGACGACGCCTGACATTATCAGCGGCCTCGTTCGAGACCGAGGTGTGAGTGATGAAGATGAGCTGGTTACGCACTCGATGCAGATGCTTGGAGCTGGACACGAAACTGTTGGCGTGGGCATCACCTGGTCCATCTACGAATTCTGCCGCTCGGCACAATGGCAGCACGACATCCGTGCTGAGGTGCGCGCTAACCTGCCCAGCCCTGAATCTGGCGACACCCCTGCCAAGTTTGCCTTGGACGCGGAGAAGATGCCGCTTCTCAACGCTTTTGTCTCCGAGTCCCTTCGCTACTGGCCTCCTGTTGGTCAGGTCGGACGCATGACCGCCCGCGACACCTTGCTGAAAGACCTCATGATCCCGAAGGGCACCACTGTCCATGTGTCCATCCGCGCATTCAACCACGACCCTGTCAACTGGGGCCCTGATGCCAGAGAGTTCAAGCCAGAGCGCTGGTTGCGCCGCGACGAGTTCACGGGCAGGCTGACATACGTGCCCAACGGGGGAGCTCTCACCAAGCAGGCATTGATGACCTTCATCCACGGCGGCCGTGACTGCATTGGCCGTGTCTTTGCCCGTTCCGAGATGCTCCACGTCCTCGCTGGGTTGGTTGGCCGTTTTGAATTCGTGCTGACTGACCTGTCGTACATGCACGAGGATGAGATCGAGGTGTCGGGGGGAGGCTTCGCCTACAAGCCCACTCACGGCATATATGTACACGCACGTCGCGTGGCTGGCTGGTAATCGCAAACTCGCCCAGTCAGCGTCCACCACTGGAGTGGAACCGTTTGGCGTGTCTGGGTTGCAATGAACAGATAAGTCGTCAGTTGCCAGGCATGATGGATGTACTCGTCGCATTCTTAGTCATCACTTCCAAAATTTCCTATTCTTACTCTATTAGATGTTAATAAAAACATCACTATCATTTAATCATGTTATGGCACTTGCTTCATGCTTGAGATCATACGAGCCCGTGGCATTCCCCTTGATATTGAGATTGCATAGACATGAATTCCCGATGAAGCTAAATTTCATGGTTATGATTTCCGCGTATTGGTGTATGCATCAATACTTGCTAAGGGAGGATTCCAAGGACGATCTACTATTTGGCTAGGAGAGGGAGTGGGTACTGTCAGATAAGTAGCGCAATAAGTGCGCACTTATCAATACAGTCTTTTGGTGCAGTGACTACGCAACAACTGATGTCCCCTATATCTGACAGTACCCGCCGGTACCCATCGGATTTGCTAAGGTCCTATTACGTAACCGCGGGGAGTACCAAGGATTTATTAGGTGCCTAATAAATCTTTAACAAATTCGAGAAGTAATAGATAAGTTTTTATATAAATTTAAATAAATAAATAATTTAATTTAAAAGATTTTTATACGGCGGAAATAATAATAATTTATATTAATTTCTAATATTTTATTTATATACAAATCTTTAAATAATATAACAAAAATAAAAATATATATATAATAGAAAATCCGGAATTCATTATTATATTAACATATTTCAATATAAGTAAATAGACAAAATAATTTAAAATAGTTTAATAAAGGTATTAATATTAATAAATTTGTAGCTAAACCTCCAGTAAAGTTTTTTAAGTACTTAAAATTGTATATCGCCGGGGGGTTTTTTTTTATAAAAAAAAATATAAGTTTAATTTCGAATACGTTTATATTTTTAAAAATTTACCCTTCGTTATTTTCCGTGTTATTATTTCCGTTATGACTGTTATTTCTCCTATTATATATATATATATATATTACGTTTAAATAATATGTTATACTATGTACCTAAAATAAAACCAGGGTTTTTACTAAAAATATCGTTTTTATCTACAGTTTATTAAGCTTAAATAATATTATCTTAAATAATAGTAACTCGAAAAAATGCGTAAGAACGATCGAAATTGGCGAAACTTCCGAAAGCCTTTTATACGTAGTTAAGGTTTACCGTTAAAGTTTGCCTTTAAGGTTTATTCTTAAGGTTTATTAAGGTCGAAGCTTGTCCGCAATTACGGATATATGTTTCGCAAACCGATATTAATCGAAAAATTACGAATTTAAAAGAACTTAATAATCGGCTTTAAAGTACGGCTTTATAAAACTAAGGTATATAAATTATTTTAACCATAAAAATCATTAACTAGTGATTATATTCGAAGATATTAGGCATGCTATTTATCTTGTAAATTATATCGTGAAATAATTTTCTATATATTTAATTGAACTTGAAAAATAAGCCTTGTACAATATATCGACCTTATATAAACATGTTATTAACAGTAGTTTAAACAACCAACTTATATTCTAAGCTGGTAATTTATTTAAATTATAAAAGCCAACGAAAATATATATTAAAAATTAAATCCCCTTTAATCTGGAAATCTCTCCGGATTGATACTTGTCATATATAAGCGACTTTCGTAAATCCGAGGATACCTTTGGATATATATTATATTAATTTTATGTGGATCCGTAAATCCATTCGGACCTATATTACGTAACTATCCTGCGTGTCGGGTAATCCCAAGTCTTCTCCCGACCGTACGCCTCAGATAGTTGTCATGTCCTAGCTAGCCCCAAGAGGGGGAAGGGGACATATAGCTAACGGCGCCCTGGGTGCTCCAAGGGAACTTGGAGTATTGTGTTACGGTTCGGGGCTACCGTGACAGCTCCAGTATATATGCAGCTGTCAGCACCAGAATGATTGCCACAATTGCGATCATTCCGCCAATCTTTTGTGCCCCTGGCGTTGCGGTATGGTGCAACCATAATATATTGCTGACCTTTTGGCGCAGTGGCTTACAGGGCGGCCGCCGTGACAACGGTAAAGTGTTGGCCCGTAAGAATTTAGTTCATCGTTTCCGCGAATATAAAATTAATATATAATTTTACGTCAGATTTCTACATTTAATTACTATGACTAGTGACATTATATTTAATTAAAGTCAACATTTAAATGCAATTTCGCTAACTAACCTATATTATAAGCTGACATTTCTAAAATGATAAGGAATTTGACGAATATATATATCCTCTTTATATTATTTCTAGATTATTCCCAAGGCGGTATATATACCCTAAATACAATCCTCTTGGATTTGTATGGTTATAGATCGATGCATTTAAATCTATCCGCTAAAAGACATTTATGCCCCGTGGTCTTGTTCTGTATTTATGAGTCCGATCATTTTCCGAGGCTGCCTTGGTTGGGTCGTGACAGCAGCCGGAACTAAATGAAACGTCGTTGATGATGGATAGTAGAGCTCCATCATACAACTCCGCGTGACTTCTCCTCTTAGTTAGATTTTGCATTGCATACGATATCGCACCCGTCCGGGATACTTTTCGGGAGTAAAAGGATTGGGGGCGATCGAAGGGATCCTGACACGTTTTCATTCCGCCACCCGCATAGCGTTGTTTCCCAGTGCATGCCACTTCATCTTTAGAATGGTTTCGACATAACATATTTAAATTTTACATTCCAGACATCGTTCCCATTTCTATTTTCACTATCGACCAACCTTCCGGCATCCTATTATGTTCAATCCAGCTCATACACGAAGGTTTTTGTTTCAATTGCTTATCATGATTTGGCCTTGATTCATCCCATCTGTCTCGCATCTACGGTCAATGACTGTTAGTTAATGTCTTTCACCCGAGCCTGTGAGCGCCAAACCACCTCTCATCATTGAACAGCTTGTTCTCTCATGAAACAGGACCAGAGGACGAAGAGAGAGGTGATTCTTACAAAGAAGAGTCGCCAAGACCACCTGAGCGATCTTGTCGCAATAAAGCCCATGGGGTCCGGCCAGCTCGGTCAGTAAGGACCACAGATGCGGAACCTATTATGAAGCGCGTGAGTCTCAGGTCTGGTGTTTGCTTTGAGGGCAGGATAACTTACGGAGTCTTGGACTGCCTCGATACGTTCTGATAGTGTCGAATCGCTATGTCGTGGAGCTCTCCGGCTCTGGCCATTATCATCAACTCCGCCTTCCCCGTTCCTCCTGCTGATTATTATCGCATCCTCATCAGAGCTGAGCATGCTTCCGAATGCGGAGATGAGGTCGACAGCTTCGATCTGGACAGGCTCGAGTGTCCGGTCCGCCGCGACGCGCTCCATCTCACTGACGCAAAGGGCCTCTAGAATGGGGCACACGGCATATGTCAAAATGTTATGGTCATAGATGAAGGGACTCAAAGACGGGGCGACCGCGGACAAAGCCCACTCACTTGTAAACTCTAGTGCACTCTCCTGCAGCCCCCGAGACTCCCATCGAGGCCACTGACTGCTACTGTCTTGTAATGCCTGTAGCACTGCTTTCAATCGACGCCCGCGACTGGCACGCTGCGCCAGGTCGGGTACGCTCCCCCTGTCGAACTGCGTCGTATAATACGCAACAGCCATCTTGTCGAAATCGGCGAAGCCAGCCGCCCGCATCATTTCGAGGAGGTTTCCGAAACGCGCCGTTTCCTTTGCTGTATTTTCTGCCTGCGCCGAGACGGGCTGCGGTGCCGTGGAGGAAGGCGGAGGGGGTGGTGGTGCAGTATACGGTACTGATGCTGAGCGGACGTCGTCCTCCGGCAGGGACCTGTGGTCAAGTGAGACGGGTGATCCGCTTTTGGACGGAAGAGATGACGAGGACGGTGTCGAACGCCAACTGATGGAGCCAGGGCCGTTTTGGCCTGTGATCAGGTGCTGTTGTTGCTCCCGCGGCTCACTATCCTGTCAGCATCCTTCTCTCTACCATGTCCAAGTGGCATGGAGAGCACGACACCATGATACCTTCCACCGTGCGTACACTTACCTCGGCTTGAAGGGAGCAAACTGATTCAATTGAGACGGAGGACTCATCCTGTACGATGATGAATCACTACTGGGAACGTGGTGGTGTTTCTGCTGCTGCACCAAGTGCGAAGGAGGTTCCGCTATCATGAGCTCCAATCGCATTTTTTCTAGGTGGTTTGCGCAAGGACCCGTGATGCCATTGCAGGTGCAGCTAGGATGGGGAAAGAAAGATGAGCCATTGGGATAAGACATGAGGCTCTCAACGTTCGCCCGCGGCATGTTCATGGCTATCATCTGCTCGACGCCGAGCCAGTGCAGCGCCTGCTGATTATGCGGCAGACTATCCGCCGTGTGATTTTTGTCCATGAAGCCGGACAAAGTTGGGTTGGGGGGAATTGGAGGGCGGAGTTGGGGATCTAAGTGAGTGAGATCATCTAGATTGGTGTCCTCTTGTGGTTGATAATGTGGAGGGTTCGACAGTGTCGTTTCTCCTTGCTGCGCGGAAGCAAGATCTCTCCTCTGTTCAGCAGCACAGTCCTCTTGCTGTTCAGGGCGAGGGTCGTCTATCAGTTCTGTGGCAACGTCTCCCTGCTGGTCGAGGCCGGGGCCTTCGCCCTGCTGTGCCTCGTCACCCTCGTCCGACGAGGCCAGTTGGATCGATTCTCTGATCCTCTGACCTATGTCATCCGTATAGGTGAGTTCGCGTTCTTCAGATACTCCTCTGAAAAACTCCAATATTTCTTCGGGGATGCCTACGGTGGTTACGCTGCGCTATCCTGTTCTGAAGTCTGGTAAGACCTGTTAGTACCGGCTGCTCCAGAAGAGGTGGCCTCAAGGGTTGGGTGTGAGTTTCTTACCTCCTTCTTTCGACGGCTCTTGGGCTTATCGATCGGACGTACTTCCTGGAAGCTTTGGGGGTCACCTTCGGCTTCGACGACATGCCTTGTGGCTTAGCTTGGATTTTACAGCGGCAAAACGAGTTGGGATTCACACAAATAATAGCGTCGTCATCTGAGCCTGGAGCGAATTCTACATGATGTGCTAGATTTATATGCTTCGCCATCAGGGGTAGCTCGGTTTCTCACTATCCCCCATGTTCCTCACCGCCAGCTGCCAATACTTAACGCAGTTGTGTCAACCATAGTGCCGGGATTGTCTTGGCCAGCCAGATAGGGTACCCCGGACAATGACGATGGCGGATCGTGGAGAGAGGCAGTGGTGATCGGTAAACCACCGCAAAGTTCCGTTAAGTAATCGAATCAACGTGTCTCGGATTCAACATGGAGATATTCGCTTACTAACTATACGAGATATGGTGGATATTAGCGTAGCAGCCTTGCTTAGGACAGAGGCTAAATCCACTCAAAGTCATATACGCCTATATCAAGGTAGCGCTATGTCTGGCGCGCCACGGGGCCACTTGGCACGGGGCCACTTGGCAGGGGGCCCATGACAAACACCACCTGCAGGGATTAGTCGCACCACCTCCGATTCGTACCCATCGGTAAGGATAATGATCCTTATATAGCCCCCGCACTTTTCAACTAGATTTCCACTAACGTTCCCCATACAAAGCAAATGCAAAGGGGCGTTTATACCTAATTTAGTACGCCGAATCCCTTAAGTTGCACCGGCGCCGCGCCTCCCGGGATATTTAAATCCACAAGCAAAAAAAGGGTTTCGAAATATGCTTGCCCTTACCAGGGTTACGGGCCGGTGAGCGAGGACGTTGGCCACAACGGCCAGCTCGGCAATCTCGGCTGCTTCGGCGACCGCGGCGACCATACAGAGCCATTCGCAAGTTTCGGAAAGAACAGCAGCACTTAGTTAAAGGATATTATTAATTAATAAGGTCAAATTCGGAAGAATCTAAGAAAAAAAGAAGATTCGGTATCACGGTAGTAAATAGCACCTAATGAGTATATAGGGCAGCGTGAGGAAAGACTGACTGCAATTTGGCTGGGGGAGTTCTCTGTCTTAGGTGCAGTTTGAGGCACTTCGGCAGATTATTATTATGGCCCGTGCCAACCCTGTCAATCAGCAAGACAGAAGGAACTGCTGATGCTGATGTCTCCACTGTTTTAAGTTGACATGAATGAACGGGTTTTCGCTGACAGCTGCAACATGTCCGTTGACAGCTGCAAGATGTTTCGCTGACGGCGGCGCGTTTTCCGTATTATCGCCATGATGCGTTAAATATTACCACAAGATCGCGGAAGTGCAGTTATGAAGTCTTAATCTATGGCGTTATCAAAATATACAGCAAAAAAGAGGGTTTGGAGGTAGCAACAGGCTCCTAAAGCCGTCCGCGCGTTATCAATCATGCCTTTCAACAGCTCGAAAGGTGTTGAAATTGAAGTAGGGGAAAGTTAGCATGATGATTAAACATCATTGGTCTAACCCCGCCAAGGAAAACCAGCAATTTTCAACCAGAAAATGTGGAGATTGCTGATGTTGAACGACTCGAACGGTTTGCTGATGATGACGTTAATTCCCCACAAATATCGGGTGTTGAAGTGCCTCGAACTGCATCTTAGTCATTTATATAATCAGGGAATACTCGCATATATGCGTGTCCCTGCCTGCTCGTCATATCTCGCACTTACTATCACTGTGAAAGGGGATGTGCCCTCGTAACGAAGTGAGCTTGCAAGTGGATTAAGAGCGTTATTCTGTCGAGAATCGCATTTACCATGGCAACGTCCCAAATAGGAAGGTAAATGTAAGCGCAACAAGTGGCTTGCGTGTATCGGTCCGTTACCCTTGGTGGCCCGCACGCAGAGTAGTCGAAAACAGCTACAAGTCTAGTACAGTAAGTGAGGCTACTAGTAGTCTTATCTGACACACCCCCTTACATGCTGTCGATAGGCAGTAACTGGCATTCCTCTCATGGTACCATCTTATGGCTGCTAGCCGCATTTACTCCATGGCCAGTATGCGCTATTGCTCTTAGCAAGAATCGAACTTAAAGGTTTTAGGTAGGTGGTCAGGTGCAGGGACGCATTTGCATGCCCACTAATTAGCTGCGACGGTAGAACTCCACTTAGTGGAGCGTGTCTGAGACTCTTAATTGTTGCGTAGCCACTGCATTAAAAGACTGAATTAATAGTAAGTGCGCACTTATTGCACTACTTATCTGACAACTGACTGTTACTGACAGTTACTATTATTACCGCAGTATTCAACTTTTTATTTATTAGCGCTACAACCTAATTTAATATGCATTAAAAAGTTATTTTTAAAAGATGGTAGTACTGAAGCCTCCTAAATAACTAGTATTAAGATAATAATTTTTTTAGTTTCTGTCGGCAATTGGTGCTTACAGGTGTTGCCTGCTGGCTGGCTTTGTGGGCCCAGGCTGCAGGAGTGCTGCCTGGGACACCCTTTGTCACCCAATCATGTATGTAAGGGCGATTGCTGTCAGCTAGCTGGGGGGTGCGTAGCGCACCCCATATACGGAAGAGATTTGCTATTTGCGCAGTGAACCTTTTGCTATTTGCGCAGTGACCCACCTTCCAGCTGGCATACACCTGGCACACCTTCCAGTTCGTACCCAGTCTT
>QJNU01001543.1:0-21108 GCA_004154915.1 Monosporascus ibericus | reverse complement strand
GTTTGGCCGATCGGCTGGCTGATTGATTTGTTGCCCATTGCGGTTGCATTCTTACCTTCGTGTTCCTGGTTCATACTATGTACGTGTATTGCATCGACTGGATGGAAGGAAGGATGGGAGCGGGTGCTTAACAAAGGAGAAGATACCGACCCCGTTTCAACACAAGTGTACAGTAGGAAAATGAATACTTCGCAGACTGTACGGGGCTTGAAGCGGAATGGCATCAAACCATCTTCGTATGATGTGCCAAGTTAACTGAGGGGCATTGAAGAAATAGAGGCACCGATGCTTAAGAACCAATTTTGCAGTGTTTACCTCTCGGGCATCCTGTCATGTTCATCAGCCCAGAATGATGGTGATACGCTCTGATAGCCTCGTTCTTTCGTTTTTTATTTGCCAGCGTTTCGCTCTAACCGGAGCTATCGGTCGGCACCTCTTATATAGGTATCTACTAGCCCGAAGGCAGTGAGCCCATCGGCCACGGTAACAACCTGCCTGCCCCTGGACCTTCACAACTACCCACACATGCGCCTTACCTACAAGACACATATGCGCCCTCGAACACCCTACATACATCCAACACACGCAGCTACCCCTCCCTCCGCACACCCCCTTCATCCCCACTCTCCCGGCGTACCTCATCCAGGAAATCCAAAACATCAACCCAGTTGCCGCACTCGACCAGGCGCACGCGCTCGCGCTTCGACAGCAGCGCGCCCTTGTCGGGTCCCAGTCCCGGCCCGCACATCTCCGTCAGGTGGTGCACGCCGAGCTTGAGGGGGAGAGGGGCGCGCGCCGCGTTACGCAGGAACGCGTCGACGGCTTCCCAGGGGCAGCGCGAGTGCCCCGCGAACAGCGCCGGGTTCGCGAGGAGCGCGCGCGCTGACATTAGGCCTGCCAGGTGCGGAAGGTGGAGCTTGGCG
The DNA here is from genome assembly GCA_004154915.1 of Monosporascus ibericus. Taxonomy (NCBI): domain Eukaryota; kingdom Fungi; phylum Ascomycota; class Sordariomycetes; order Xylariales; genus Monosporascus; species Monosporascus ibericus. Next base: position 20,185 of record QJNU01001543.1, on the reverse strand, counting down.
GATGAGTTGGCGGTTGGAGATGGGTCTGGAGAAGAAGGAGAGGAAGGGCGGCTAGGGACGGTTGATGACTTGGGCGAGGTGTCCGTCGTGAGCGTCGGTTGCGGCTCGAGCAGGTGCGAGGTATACGGCAGATTGGCGAGCGTGAACACGTCGCCAGACACGAGGATCGGGACGCGCTTCCCGAACGTCTCGGTCAGGAGCGTCAGCGCGTCGAGGTTGATCGGCGTGCTCGACGGCGTGTACCGCGTGCGCGGATGTACCGTGATCCAGTCTATATTCCTCCGACCCCCTCCTCCCGGTACCGCATCCCCATCGCCTCCATCCCACCCGTCGCCCAGCACCGTGCTGATGAAGTCCACGGTCCGCCGCAGGTCCGAGTGCACGCGTATCTTGATGCTGACGCTGCGGCCGCGCGGGCTCCCGACGTCCCCGGCCGTCATGCCGACGGCCCAGCCGTCGTCCGCGAGCCGCCGCCGTGTCGCGACCACCATGTCGCGCACGAGCTCGCGGCGGCCCATGAGCGCGGCGCCGAGGCTCGCGGCGCACGCCCACGACTGCGGACACCCGCAGTTGAGGTCGACGCCGTTCACGAACGGCGCCGCGAGGGACGCGGCGCGCGACAGCTCGAGGGGATCGCTGGCGCCGAACTGCGCGATCGTCGGCGGCTGCTGCCGTTTCGTCGCAGCGGAGGCGGTGGACACGGTCAGGTCGCTGTCCCGCGCCGTCGCGTTCCGGTTGAACTCCTTCGCCAGGATCATCGGCGTCCAGCACAGGTCCGTCCCGTACTCGTGCACCGTCTGCCGGAACGCGAGTTTGCTGTAGCGCACCACTGCAGGGGCTATCGTTAGTGAGAAATTTCGTCTTATGGAAGTACCTGGTTTGTAGCGGACTGAGGTACTCACTCGGCGCGCATGCGTACAGGTAGCGCTTCTGCGACTTGGCCAGGTCGAAAAGCTTCAGGGGACTATCGACATGGTTAGTGCTCTGGTGGGGGTCGACGTGGTGATGGATGTAAGTATGTATGCCTGTGGCGCATGAAATAGGGGGTTTTCTGGTAGGCGCAGTGATCCGAGATTGATCATTATTGTTATAAGGTGGCATACGGCAATCATCAACCGGTAGTGAGCAGCGAATTTCCGTGCGTTACGACGAGGCCGCATAGCTCATTCTCTACTGCTTGCATGCCCCTCTACGTACAGTCCGTGAGGTTCACCATTTACTATGGGTTTGTGCTATCCATTTAAGAAAGCGTAGGTGCGTAGAGTGCGTATGTTTATGAAACGGGCGTGGTGGCAGGAGAGGGCAGTCACCGTTGAACGTACTGAAGTTTTGGGTAAAGAGATTCATTTTCAGTCTCCGGATCCATGGCGTCAACTTGGCCTCCCGACAGACATAATTAATTCGGTTGTTCATCAGCGGCATTCAAAATGACTCTTCAGCAGTCAAGTTGGCGCTGGATCTACTATGTAGGTAGGCTAAGTCGCTGCGAAGTATATGTGACACACCGAGAGGCTTCGCTGAACTGAGGCGGGGTGGAGGGGTAATCAGTGATAAAAAGGTCACCGCCTGCTATAAGGGGCTAATCTTTACGAATTCTGCCAACTATAACACCTACAGAGGTAGTCTACGCCATGGGGGTTTCATTGAACCAGTGAGCGTCCCTTTTCCGGAACCAAAATTGCACCAGAGCGACTTAGTCTCACCAACTTCTAGAACCTGATAAACTACGAGCTTGATGTCGGGGAGAACTACCATAGCTTAAACGGGACGCTCAGAGGGGGCTGTGTCTTCACTCCTTAAGCTAGGACCCGGGACATGGTCGTTTTGCTGAATGCTTGAAGGGGGATTGCTGGTGGGCAAAACGCCCTTTGGAGCATGCTGGTGCCCTTCAAATTTGGACTTCACATTTTTTTTTTCAGGCGGTTGATTTTTCTAGCGACAACCTATTTTTACGTTGAGTTCTACCATCCTTGAGTCGCGTTACGTGACGTATCGAAAATAGGGGTTCTCTTTGTCAGTGAGATCCTGGAATGCCAGTTTCGACCTCTCAGTCTCATCTTCGACCACGGTGTCTTCCCTTCTTTTGTTCTCCTTCTGTAGGACGATAAAAAGAGCGATCGAGGACAGAACGGTGATACAGTAGCTGTAACAGGTGGTTAATGACCTAGGAATAATGTAATCGGGTAAGGGTCATACCAGATGATGAGACCAAGCCAGAGTTCGGGGTAATGATAATCTTTGCTCTGAGATCTGACCAACAACGGACCGGTGATATTGCCTAATTACATGTCAGTGCATAATGCGCCAAATATTAACAGGAGTATTCGATGTCATAAACGTACCGACGCAATACGCCACGAATATGGTAGCAGATGTGAAGCTCTTCTTGGTATGTCCGGCAACGTTGGACATACCAATGGTGATAATCAGACTGACAACGCCCCCAAAAGTACCCGTTATGGTGTACCCAATGACAGGGGCAGCTGCGTGGAATGTCCACTCGCTCTTCCAGATAATTGCACAGCCAGCTATAACCGGTAGACAGCAGATGATCAGCATTAAAATCCGAATGTTGGGGATACGTGAGCCGAGCCACCCAGTCAGAAGGATCACAATGAAACAGAGGCCCCCGAGTGGAAACTGGAACATGATAGAATCGAGGGTGCTCCAGCCGAACGTAGAAACAATCAATGGGCCGAAACCAGACACGGCTCCGTTCATGGTGTATGCCGAAGCCATCATGAGAGCGATGAGCCAGATTTTGACGTCGAGGACGGCCTCCCTAAGCTGGGCCCACTTGAACTTGGTGCACCGGACACCGGTCTGGCCGTAGCGCAGGCGCTCGACAGCGGCAAACCTCTCCTCCTTGGTCAGGAACCAGGCGGAGACGGGGGAGCTCGGGGCGGCGAAGCAGGAAAGGCCGAACAGGAAGGTAAGGGCGCCGGCGAGCAGGTAGATGTACTGCCAGCGGCGGAGGCCGCCGCCTGTGATCTGGGCGAAGCCGTAGTTGAGGGCGCCGCCGAGGATGGTCCACAGCCCCGTCGACGAGAACCACCAGCTCTGGCGCAACGACTGCTCCGCCTGCGTGTAAAAGCCGCTGACTATACACATAAACCCCGTGGGGATGATGCTCTCGACGAAGCCGAGGAAGAAGCGCTGCGCGTACAGTCCACCGTGCGAAGTCACCCCAGCCGTCGCCGCGCAGGTCGCCGCCCAGACGCACACCACACCCCCGAGGACACGCCCCAAGTCTAGCCGCTGCAGGGCGAACGACATCGGGTACAGCCCCGCCAGCATACCGAAGTAGAAGAGCGACGTCGCCCAGCTGAGCCGCGAGGTGTCGACCGCGCCCGGGTTGTTCGGGTCCGGCACGCTCAGCTCCAGGTCGGACGTCATGCCGAAGAGGACCGCGGATCCGAGTATAGCCTGTGCATGTGTAAGCATCTAGTTAAGACGGAAGACCGTATGCAGCACTCTGCATAGTACCTACCTTGTCATAGTAGACGAGGCCGTCTACGCCGGGGCTTAGACAGCTTGACTCCGATGAGACTCAGGGATTGCGGGCCGACTTACAGCCAACCATCATTGCAGGTATCAGAAACCAGTCGATCTTGCGCACGGCACGAGCTGCGACGACAGGATCAATCGCATGGCTTTCTCTTCCGACCATCTCCATGGCCACGTCCTTCTCGCCACGGTCTGTTTCGGGGCCGACCGGGGCCGGATGTTCGGCAGCCTCCAAATGCATGGCAAGACCTTGTTTCAATATAATCTGTACCGTTCCCTCCGTAATGTTATAAGAGCGTACCGGCAGAGAACAGAACGCCCTTGACGGTAAATCCAGCAAAATCGAAAGCTTTTCAAAGTCGGCGCTAGTGGAGCGACGCGTTCGCCAATCGTTCTAGAAGTCACCTTGGCGTCGCATAAGAAGCTCTTGGCTATCTAGATAAATGAATCGACGTCTTTATAAAGGAGTTTAGCGTAGTGAAGAGTAGGCTAAATGCTGCGTGTCGGCCTATCCCGCTAAGCTTTCAGTTAACTGGCTAAGCTTTTTCTATTGGAGCGCTTTCAAGGGTTTTCAAGTCTGTTTAACTATTCTGTGAAACAGAATTACGCAAAGAGGGCTGTAGGGAACGACAACGGACCCCTTATGGGACTGACGGCGATGCAGTTGAATATACGTAATCTGGCTAGACACTCCGAACCGGATGTAGTCCAAGATCTAGAGGGACGTGCCATATCTAATAAGAGGATATATAATCGAACCGAGCGGCCGGTCCCGTGTGGGTCGAGTGACACTTTGGCCGGAGTTTGGTATATATATGGCCGCCGGAATTGGAATACGGCAGTCATATAGCACTAGCAAAGTATCAATGTGATGAACTAGGCAGCAGCCCCTGCCGTTGTTGTACAAATTCAAGTCGAACGATCTTCTAGCTACAATGCACGGAAGTCCGTATTATACCCATGACTTATACACTGTCTAATTCAAGCCACTGTTCAAAGTCATCCAAGTCCGTAGGGAACCGTTGCCAGTCCGGATATTCATTCGCCGCTTCTTGCCCTAGGCTCGGAAAGTCGTAGCTCGGAACCAAGCTTGAGAACTCTATACTCGTGTCAACACCGAACGCAACTTCTACCAAGACAACGCACCGAACAAGTTATAATTTTCCGAGATGGAAAAGAGGCCCTCACCTGGGAAATGTCGTGTGGGCGCCGAAGACGAAACCCCCGAATCCAAAACTTCAAAACCTGATGACGACCCCGAGGAGACCCCGGAGTCGCCGAGAACGTACCGCAGAGCCGCGACAGCTTTACGAGCCGCTCTAGAAGCAGCGCTTGACCGGGCCCAGATGACCTGAGATGCCCTCAAGAGCCGTTTGATTCTATCTACGCTAATGTCCCCAGCGTCACCCGGCTCAACAGATTGCTCCTGCGGGCCCGCACTGCGGCTTTGGAGATAAAAGCAAAGGATACTGGTCGCAAGAAGGAATTCATGTAGAAGCGAAGTAGACACCCGCCAAGGATTCTCGTTCAAGCGACCGTCCACCCGGGCCTCCTCGTCGACAAGATGTTGGAACTCTAGTATCCTCATAGCTGCGGCTAGGCACGCCGACCGTGAGTAAGCATGCTCCTGCTGGAGACGAGAGGGGCTCATGAACTTCCTGTGCAGGTCCACCTTCAGTCTCTGCAGGCTTACTTCTAGCCAAATCCTCTTCATAAGCACCTGTGACGGGACGTCGAGCGAAGAAGCAAGACTCTTCCACCGCATGCTGAGTGGGAGGGCGTCCCTGGCCTTGTCGATTTGCTTATCGAGGTCCAAAACTTCGGAATAGGAGTGGGACCTAGGCTCGATAGCCATATCAGCTACCTTCACGCTGACGGAAAGTAATCGGTGTTTCGATAGCACGTAGAGTATAGGAGTCACCTCGCTCTCCGGTCGAGAAGGGGGCAGACCGGCTGTGTTTTCGTCAAAATCTGCATCGTACAGGTTTCGTGGCTCGGCGGTATCGACCTGGCTTTCTTTAACCACGGTAGGCAACCCCATTTGTAGGGAGCTGCTATAGTTTATCTGGGCGATAGTTGTCCAGACGCGCCTTCGCATCTCCCCGGCAAAAGGAGAAATGTCGGGAAAGTGTTTGGCGTCCCGATGATATCCCATATGTATAGCTATTTGAGCTATGTTCCCAGCCAGGACCCAAATGCCCGTCTCGACGCCTTTCGAGAGGAGGATCTCAATCAGGAGATAGAGGATCAGGGTCTCTAAGACATGTGGTCCGCCCTTTGCATAATGTCCAAGGACAAGACACTGTGCGATGTTCTTCCTGAAGGTGTCTACCATCGCCTGCCTTTCAGGGTCCTGGGTCGGTTGGCCTGGGATACCGCTGGTGGTCGAGGTGCTATGAGGAACAAGGGTCGTGTCCTGGAGTTGCATCGAGACGCATATTATAGCAAGTAAAAGTCCAACCCATGCAATTGGTGTGTCCTGCGGACAATTCCAAAAGCCCTCATACTATTGTTCGATGTCAGCAAGATTTCGAAGAGCGGGGATGGGCAGAAGATGACTCAATGTGGGAAAAGAAAATGTAGGTAGTTAATTGTTAGGGTTAATGGGTGGATGTACCTCACGGAGAAACTTGCCGCTATGCACGATACCTGTTTACTGTTAGCGAGGGAAGGAAAACAAAGGTAACATGCAAAGTATATGATGAGAGTTTTCAATAATGTAGATACTTGCTAGTGGATAGAAAAGGGGCATTGCATCACCTGTAGCCAAGTCTACAACGTTGAAGTAACGGGAGACTAGTCGATCCACAACAGGTCGAGGCGGTATAGTGTGGAGGATCTCAGCATGCGATATATGCGTGGAGCTACTGTAGAATAGCTGAGGCCTCGCTAAGCTGGCCTGCGACTGGATAGGATCCGGAATACGTGCATAGGCTTCGTCCTCCTCGGCAAAGTGCTGCCTGAGTTCGGCGATGCTGTCGAGCACGGCAGCCCAGTGTGCGCTGCTAACATAGCTCACACCTGATTCACGAACTTTAATGCTGCCACAGTCAGACGGGGGTGGGGAGATTCCGGGTTGCGTCTTGGGCGTGATTTGTCCGGGTAGCTCCGTGTTTCCCTTGGGTACAGACGTCTCTGAAACATGGACTTCACCTGGTATAGCTTGCAAACTATATTCTGAAGATGGCAGGCAGGATGTTGCGGGATTCTGCTGTCGCATAAGACTCACCACTAGACTCTCAAGTTCGTTGATGCGGTCTTGCACATGGGTTGCCCCGTGAGGCCGGCCGGTAGCCGTAGTGTAAGTACACGAGGAGCCCGATCCCCTGCTGGAGCAGTTGTTACAGGGGTACATGCGATCGCATCGTATCCTGTCGGTCTAATTAGTCCTCCATGCTGATAGGGGAATAGGAGTAGAGGGGTGGATGGAAAGTGTGAGCGGCCATCATTGACCACATGGTGGCCGTTAGAGAAGCGGACTATAGGACATGCTTTCTCTGAAAGGTACGCAAGTAACATCGACTCACTTCCGCCTCCGACATGCATTGCAACTGAGCTGAGGCTTGTCTCGGCGCTTAGGAGGAGGCGGACGCGGTCGGCCGCTAGGAGAATCCGAAGGCATTGGCTCTTGAGCTGGTGTATGTGCACTATAGGCGACGTCGGCATTAGACATCGTGTAACTTGAAGATGGTAGAAGGGGTGATACAGACGATGGTACGAACAGAGCGTTCGATGGTAACGCGTTCCTATGTGGTAGTTGCAGAATTGAGACAGATCAGATATAGCAAACTGAATGGGGCACAGTGGCTCGGAGATCCGCGGATGGTCGTTTCAACTGTCTGGATACTGCTAATGTTAACAATGACCATAAACCATTGGATGCAGGTCCATCCCCAGCTAACCAAATCAGGTCATGGTGTTTCGCTCATACCAACTCTCTTCCTCAAGCTCGATCTTACACTCTGGCTATCTTCTACCGACATCGTAGTAACTCATGATGACCCTTTCCCTCGTCCGCCGTCTATTTACTGCCCGGTACGACAGCTCACACCTGGTGGTTTTTCGATACCTCAGCTAGCTCAGGCCTCTCTGGCTCGTTCTCCAATTTCTTCGAAGTCACTTAAGTACCATTCCACAACGCTAAAAATCAACCAATCAAATCCCAAAACCCCGTAATAAGCCAGCGGGGCCTAAGTTGTAATTGTACGAAAAAAAGGTTCGTTTATACATTTTATTCTCTAAAAAACCGAAAATCTGTAATAATTTAATAATAAACCGTTTTTAAAAATTATATATATATTTATACGAATCTCTTTATTACGGCTTATTATTAATATGATACTGATCCTTATTAAAAGTCTTTTAATATTTTTAAACATTAACGCGTTCTGTTAGATTAAGGAATATTAGTTCTGCTGTTATCTTAGGCTAGTTGCAGGTGCTATTGTACATATATAACTTTAAGTAGCTTAGTTACGAAGCGTATACGAGCTGATTAATAGGTAACTGTGACGGCTAAGGGTTTAACCAACTATTAAACCTAGTCGTACGGTTTATGTTAGCAGTAGTGTCGTGGGAAACTGAGCAATAAGGGAAACAATAATTACGTCTGGTAATGGTAGATTGTTAAAGGTAATTTAGGTAACTAAGTTATATTACAAGCTAGTGATTTATCTAAGCTATGATAATAACGAGCGTATATATTCTCCTTTTAGCTTAAGGTATTTAAACGGCTTAAACCTTCAAGGTCGTTAAATCCCTTAAGTCCGTATGACGGCTTAAGGAATTTAAGAAGTTTAGTACGTTAAATCCTTTAAGCCCGTTACGTAACCAATTAGCTTGGGTCGGGGTTAATCTTTAGAAAACCCGACCGTTTGTATTATAGTTAAAACCGTTAAATTATAATACGATTTTTCCGTTTTAAGATTTTTGCTTTTAAAAATTAATTATTTTATTTGTTAACTTTTAGTAAGTAACTTTCCTTTTTTTATACTTATTATATCGGGTCGAATTAAAAAAGGTCGTTTTCGTTAACGTATTAACGCTTTTATTCTTTTAAAACGTATTAAACGTTTTAACTTTAATACACCTTTTTATTCTCGTTACGAAAAGGAGGGTATGGATTATAAGGTTACCCGCAATTCCGTAAAATACGCGCGATACGTTCGTTATAATAACCTTTATAATGTTTTTAGGCCTTTGGAAACGGAATATTAAAAACTTCTAAATAAAGAAAATCGTTTAAAACGTAAAAAAAAGCAGGTTCGGAAAATATTACGGATTATTACTAATAAATTTAACCGTTTGTAAAAATAAAGACGGCTTTTTCGTTATCGGGGTATCGAAATGCTTCGTCGTAATATAAAAGATACGGAAGTTATAAAAAAGTTTAAACGTTTTTAAAAAAAAGTAAGAATGGTTAAAGGCGGCGGTCGTTACGGTTACGTCAGGCCAGGTCGCAAACCCGGTTAACTGGTTTAAGCCTATTAATTAATCGATTATTAATTAAGGTACATCCGTCGTTATTGGTGAACGTTTTTTAATAAGCGCTAGGCTTTTATAAGATTTTTGGCGGATTCCCAGGTGTTTTCGGAATTTGGGTAATTCTTCCATTTAATTAAGTATTAAGTAAGTCCGTCTTTTTTACGTATGTTTAAAAGTTTTTCTGCTTTGTATATCGGTATATTTTCTTTTGCCTTTTTTTCGTATACTGTATTAATTTTAATAATATCCGTTATTAACTTAAATAAAAAAACGTAAAAAACTGGATAAAGTTTAACCTTAGATAGTAGCTTTATTTAGTAATTATTTTCTGAATTTCTTTTAATAATTTTATGTAATCCGATATATTTAAAGTTAACTTTTTTTATTTAACTGCTTGGTTTAAATGTTTTTAATAGTTAGGTAAACCATTTTTCCTTTCCGAAGGTTAGTTTTTTTTTAAAACCTTTTTTAGTTATAATACTTCTTTCTTTAATCGCGTACGAATCCAAGTTTTGTTTTTATTTCCGTATATAATTATTTAAGTTATTTTAATATAAGAATTATTTAACGTTAATAGGTTCTTCGAGTATATCTTGATAAACTTTTAGTATAAAATTAAAATTAACGTTCGTTAAAGTTATTATAATGCTTTATTGTAATTAATGTTAGAAATTAATTAAGCGATAAGTAATTTTTAAACTTAATTATTTTTTTTGTAATTAATATAATATCGGAAGTAAGTTTTTAATATTTAGTTAATTCTTTTTATTTATCCGTTTGTTTAAGGTTTAAATACGTTAAATAGTTTATAGTTTAGGCTTAGTTATGCCATAAGTCCTTGCCAAAATTTCGAAATAAATGTCGTTTTTTTATTTAAAACAATTTTCGTTAATAATTTATGTATTTTTAAAATATGTTTTAAAAAGATATAAAATAATTATTTTACGTTTATATCCTCGTTATATAGTAAAAAGTAAGAAGATTTAATAAATAGGTTAACAATTACGAAGATGCTATCGTAACATATATCCGTAATTGGGTTTTTTAAAAGTAAAAGCTTAGTAATAAAGTCGAAAATAATTGAATTTTATAATCGCTTTACGATTAATAATGGCTGTAGTTCCCCGTATAATTTATATCTTCGAATTTTTGCCTTATTATAAATATAACATTATTATCGTATTTTATTTACTATTAATTTTATTTTAGGAAAATAATAAGTACGTTATAATCGTTTTAAGGTTTTGTGGATCCCTAGGTGTCCATATAGTTAATATTCGTATATATTCCGTATTAATATTTCTTAATACTCTTTTAGAATTTGTATTTTTTTCATTTTTTAGTTTTTAAATAGGTTATCGTTATATTCCTGGACTTTCCGGTATAAATCAAAAGGTGCTATTTTAATTATTGCTATTTATCGTAATTGCAGGTATTTTCTTTAACGTAATATCGAAAATCTGGTAATTAACCTTAATTACCTTTTCTTTAAGGTCCGGTCTTTAACTTAATATATTTACTTTACGATTTTTTATTTTTTTAATAAATAGTAATAAAGTTATATTCTGTTAGTTTTTCGGCGTAACGTAATTGTCGTTTTATAAATTATTTAATAGTAATAAAGTAAATAAACCCTTTGTAATTAATATATACCTTAACTTGGTAAAAACTTCCCTTAAGGTAATATTTAAATTTTCGGAAAGGTTTAATAATAACTATAAATTCTTTATCGGGAATGCCGTAATTTAACTTTGCTGCTTTTAACTTGTAAAAATAAAAGGTAATAAGGTATAAGTTACCTTAATCGTTACGGTATCCTGCCATTACGCCTAAAGCGTAATCCAAAGCGTCGGTTTCAAGCTTAACTAAGCGGTTTAGATCGTATATGATCAATATTAACTCGCTAATAATCGTATTTTTGATCTTTTAGAAAACGGTTTTTATCTTTATCGTTTAAAAAAACTTTTTTTTTCGTTAAATTAAATAACGGTATAATTATTTTACTAAAGCTTCGAATAAATATTTTATAATAATTAGCGAATCCGAAAAAAGCTTATACTTCCTTAATTATAATAAGCGTTTTTTATTTTCATATTATAGCGATCTTTTTAAAGTTTATCTTAATGCATTTTAACATAATAATATGTCTTAAAAATTTTACTTTTTACATATAAAATTAGCTTTCTTTTATATTAATAAATAAGTTGGCGTCCTATAAGGCTTAAAAAACTGCATAAACGTATCCTATTTATTTCTTTTTGTTTTTCGAATAAATGAAGATGTCGTCGAGGTAAAAAATAACGAAAATGTTTAAGTATTTCCTAAGTACATAATTAACTATTTATTAAAAGGTTACTAATACGTTTGTAAGTCCGAAAAATATAATAAAGTATTTAAAAAGTCCGTATTTCGTCCTAAAAGCTATTTTTCATTCGTATCCTAATTTGATACGGATTTAATTATATCCTCTTCTAAAATCTAGGCTCGTAAATTAATTTATTCCGTAAAAGCGGTCTTTTATTTCGTTAATTAGGGGTAACGGTATCTTATTTTTAACCGTAATATTATTTAACTACCTGTAATCGATAATTAGGCGTAGTTTCCCGTTTTTTCTTAATACGAAAAACATAAGGTATCCAGCTAATAAACTAGAACGTTGTATATGGCCTTTCCGAAGTTTATTTTTAAGGTATTTACGTAACGCCTATAATTCTATTTCGTTAAGGTTATAAATTGGGTAACATCTGGTTAATATTCTTTCCTTAAGAATTATTTCGTAATTTTATTCGTTATATTTTAGTAATTTTATCTTAAGTTCCTTTCGAAATAATCGTTCATATTTGTAATATTATGAAAGTATATTAACTATGGTTTCTGGATTTAAGGGCTAATATTATAAATAATCGTTTATCTTTTGCAATTTTATTCTGATGGTAACGATAATATGTCGTATCCTTTTATAATACCTTTATTCTTTTTTATGTTTTATTTTTATAGCTGGTAAGGTTTTTACCATATCTTTATGCTCATATTCGTCGCCATCTTCGATCGAATATTAAAATCTTTGCTTATCTTATTGCTTTTTGTTAAAAGGATATAAAACGAATTTTACCTAGCCAGTTATCCAATTAATTAAGGGGTTATACTGGTACAGCTATAATTTTCCGAGGATTATATCGTAATTCCTTATCGGAACGATATCAAAGTTTGCTATCTGGTTTTGTCCGTTAACGAAGATCTCGAAATAATTAATTTCGCAGTTAATCTTTCCGTTATCGTAAATAAATACTTAACCTTTTGCGTTTTCGGTAATATAAAGTTCCATCTTTTCCTTTTATGATAACCGAAATCGGTTAACCATATCCGGCGTAATATAATTACCTTTTATAGCTTCGTAATCCACAAATGCGGTAAGCTAATATGTCCTAATTCGTATTCGTAAGGTAATAAGGTCGTTTTTGGCTTTTATCGCCGTATTTAAAACCTTTTTAAGAAGTTCCTACTGGCTTTTTTAGATCTTATTATCCTGCGGCTTTCTTATAAGTAGTATCCGTCTTTTAACTTATCCTTTAACGTTTTAATGCGTTTTTAATTTTATGCGTTAAGGGCCTGCAATTATTTTAATTATCCCTTTTGTCGGCGTAAAGTAATCTTAAATAAAAAAACTTACGTTTGGAAATTTTCTTTATTAATATATTCTGGTTTAAGGGCCTTTTATCCTTTTTATCGTGCTTAAAATTAGGCATCGTATTACCTTATATTTTCATTTCTTTTTTTTTATTTCGTCTTTAATTTTTTGTCGCTTTTTTAGGTTATTTATAAAAGTTAAACAAAAATTTAAGTTATTAATCACTGTCAGTAATACCTTTATAATTATTTAATAAATCTATTCTTTTTTTATCTTATAATCGTATTATCCGTAATAATATATAAGGTTTTCGTTAAGGTAATTCTTTTTTTCGGGCCAGTTTATTGCTGCCGTAATAATGTTGACGGTATCTTCCGAGGTAAATACCCTTAAATATTTGTATTATCGTTAATCCCTAAAATCCTTTCCGATTTGGTTATAAAATTCGAATCCTAAATTATACATCCGTATAAATCATTTCTTAATATAATGTTTTCCTTCTATATGTTTAAAGTAATAAGTGCGCTTATATTAAATAACATAAAATTTCCCGTACCGGTCTGGCTATCCTAATAACAGGTTTTCGTCCTAACTTTAGTACTTTTTAATCCATGCATTTAATTCCAGCTGCTCGTACCGTTATCGCCGTTTTTTCTACGAACGGAAAAGTAACTTATTTTTTAAAAGCTTTTTTTACCCGTTCTATTTTTCCAGCCATTAGGTTATAATAAGTCTTATAATAAGGGTTCGTTATTCCTAAATAATTACTTAGGATAATTTTTTTACCTTTTGCAATCCTTATCGTATTTCTTTAAGGGGATTATGGTTATTCCTAATTTTAATTATATTAATTAATTTATTATCGCTTCCTTGGTTATTTCGTAAACGTCCTTAAAAAACCGATATTTAAGTATTTTGTAGTAATTCTTTAAGTACCTTACATTGAAAGGCCTTATATTTCATTTTATTATAATTAAAATACTTAGTAATACGCGTGTCGCGTTTTTAGATTACGCTTAATTTTATAGGTCCTGGTGCCGTTTTATAAAATATATTAATTCTTCCTAATATCCTGGTATTAAAACGATACCTTAATTTATTATTTTGTCGGTCCTTAAAATATTAAATCCTTTAAGCATATTGCTGGTCGTTAATCTTAATTACCATGGCGATATAATCCACCAACCATTCGCGGCGTTTATTTTTAAATAACTTTCTTTGTACTTTTTTTAGGCCGTCGAAAAACGTAATTATTAATACTTTTTATCCTTAATTAATTTTCGAAATTAATTAAATAAAGAAATTGCCGTATCCGAAAGCTAATCCTTTTTACTATAAATTCTTAATTTTTTTAACCTTAATCTTTTCGTTTATTATTTTAAATGCTTTCCTTAATTTTTCCTTAAATCGTTTATAATTATTATAAATAGCAATAATTTCTGCAGATCTTTATTAGGAAGGTTTAATAACTTATTCGCGAAAAATAAGCTTAAACTAAGTAACCGCGTTTCGGGTTAATTATTTTATAACGAATTAAATTCGGAAGGTAAACGTTATAAGTTTGATTAGGAAATACTTAAAATAAATACGGCATTCCATAAAGAATTGTTATAGCTTGGTGGTGGTTCCGTTGAAAGGGGTAGGTTTGGTAGGCTTTAAGACTTTTCCAGATTCCTTACCATAGGTTATCTAAATAGGTTATGCTGGTTGGGCTGGCTAATCCGGTTAATCGGGCTGCTTTATGTTTGCTTATTTTGCTAGTTCGATTTTTTGGGCTTTTAGTTATCCGTGGATTTCCTTGAATATATTAATAAGTTCGATTTTATCGTTAGTAAGTTACGTAACCGCGTTAATTAACCAGTTAAATCGTCGTTAAGCTTTTTCTTAGGGAAATCTAAGTCGAGTTTTTTTATTATCGGAGTTTATAAGGTTATCCTCGAGTACCTAAAAAGTTTTCTTAAAAACGGGTTACTTGCTAAACGATATAATATTAAGGGTATTATTTAAAGTTTAACAATATTATTAAATAAAAGTTTATAACGTATAACGGTTAAAAGGTTTAATTAATTATTAAACCTAATCGTACGGTTTATATTAACAGTAATATCGGAGGAAATTAAGTAATAAAGGAAATAATAATTACGTTTGGTAATGGCAAATTATTAAAGGTAATCTGGGTAACCAAGTTATATTACAAGCTGGTAATTTATCTAAGCTATGGTAATAACGAGCGTATATATTCTCCTCTTGGCTTAAGGTGCTTAAACGGCTTAAACCCTTAAGGTCGTTAAGTCCCTTAAGCTCGTATGGCGGCTTAAGGAGCTCAAGGAGCTTGGCACGTTGAGTCCTTTGAGCCCGTCACGTGACCCATTGGCCTGGGTCGGGGCTGACCTTTGGAAGACCCGACCGTTTGTATTGCAGCTAAGACCGCTAGGTTATAACACTAACCTTTCCGTATATAAAATACGCTACGTACCTCTCAGCTAATTAACATACTCTCTTAATATTTTAAAGGATTTACGGCATTAATTATTATATTTTATTATTTTCGAAAGCAATAAATGTTTATTTTGCTTCTCTTTCAATAATTAAATCCCTTAAATTAATTAAGTTTTCGCATAATAGAAGTTTTAAAACCATTTTCCGTTAATTTAAATCTTTTATAATATTTATTAATTTTAGCAGTTTTAATGAATTCTTAAGAACTTTACGTAATAAGGTTTTAAATAATCCCTTAATTAATAGATTAGTCGTAAGTGTTTAATTTACTTTAATTAAATCATTTTTTACTATATATCGTATTTAATAATTATGGGATTACGTATTCCACGGTTTTATTCATAGGCCGAGTTTTAATATTCTTAATTAATTACAGATTAAATAAAGTTTTTTATAACTTATATAACATATTATTCCCTTAAAGGAGACGTAACCGTGTAAATAAAATGGGATAAAATAATAAATTGCTACCTTAATTTCTAGGCTTTACTAAACCCATCGTTTTCGCAGACTGCCTTCTCCCGCTCTTATCTACGTCGATTCCTATCCGAAATCTAATAGTTTTTCGCAATCCAGAGCAGCCGGACAATCTATCGCTCGTAATTTTCCAGCTTAAATTATTCCAAAGTCTGAACTTCGGAATATCGAAACCCGTTATTATTTTCCCTTTTCAATTTCGTTAACACTTTTTCTACAATCTTTATATTTCTAGCTATAACATTTTTTAAGTTGATTACCATTATTTTTGCGAATAAAATTTAATTCGAAAATTAAAAATCGAAATTAGTTTTTTAAATTCTTCTTAAATTAATAATAATATTAATAACTTTTGTTCGTTCGGTAAATTTATAAAGGTTATATACCGGGAATAAGATAGTATTTATAAAAAGCCTTTTATTCCGGAATACCGGTATCATATATTCGGAATTACGCGGTATAGTATTGTAATTAATATGTAATTCGAAAAGGTACTATAAAACCGATTAAGATTAAAGTTCTCAGCTTGTTTTAACTAATATTTAACACTTTTAGCCCTAAAACTGGTAAGTGCTATGGAAGCCTTTTATATATAATTAATGTTTACCTTTAAAATTTATTCTTAAGGTTCATCTTCAAGGTTTACCGCGTAAAGCTTAATATCTCTTAAATTATATTATCTAAATCCGCCGAAATATGGAGCTAGCGCGCATAAGGTTTATCAAAATCGAAGCCTTTTAATTACCACGTATCAGTAGGCGTTAAAGTAAAGCTTTATAAAACTAAGCTATGTAATCTATTCTAACAGTAAAAACTATTAATTAATTATTATGTTCGAAAATATTAAGTATAATATTTATCGTGAACATTATATCGTGAAGTGACTTTCTATGTATTTTGCTGAGCATGAAAATTAAGGCTTTAACTCATATTAACCTTATATTACGTTTGTTATTTAGAGCTGGTTTTTAAGAAACCGGTGTTTAGATATTTTGTTGCTATCTTTTAATCCTCTGTATTGATAAGCTTTATGTCATATTTTGTTATAATTATAGTATTTAATGGTACGGAAGTCGCGTTGTTAAATTATACCTAATTCTATGGGATTAGGTGTCGTTTCGTAGGAAGTAAAAGGCGTAAACCTTTTTTTTCTATTGGTTATTTTTCGAATATTCGGGCTTAAGGAAATTGTATTTTTTTTACGTCGACGTTTGTATTAGCGGTTGTCGATTTTGATTATTTTATTAATATATTTATCAAAGGTAAAAGTTTTTTTAATACGGATTACTTCGTTCTGAACGGTTGTTTTAGGCCTTTGTAATCGGTATTTATTATAATTTTATTATTAGTTTATCTGGTACCCGATAAAGTTTATTTGAATAATGCGGCGTACTTTAACGCTGGGCTTTTTTTAAAGAAAGTTAAAGTATATTTTGTCTGGCTTTTCGTTTTTTTGTTAATGTTTCCGCATTTGTTTAAAATCCTTTTTTCGAAATTAATATAGTATTTAAATAGTTTATTCATATTTCTTTTTCGGTTTAGTTTTATGTTTTTTAGATAATCTCGTAAAGTTAATTTAAATTATTTTAAAGTATTTCTTTTAAAGGTTCTAGTAATAGTGATAATTTTATTCGCGTCGCCGGCCAATTAATTTCGATAACAGTAAAGGTAAAATTTAATTTAGGTCAGGAAAGGTTGTATATTTCCGGCACCATTAAAAAAGTTTAAGGTTGCAATTCTGTATTTAAGTGTTAAGGTGGGTTATATCTTAACCTGGCTTTCGAGTTGTTCATTAGTTTTCTTAAGTTTTTTAACCTTTTAAGTTATGGTTATTACGGCGTTTTCTAATTCTTGAAAAGTAGGTTTCTTAAGAGTAATTACGGATTATTTAATAATAACTATAACATCGGAAATATTGTTTAAGGTTTAACAGTATAGTGAAATAAAACTTTGTAATATGTAACTGTTAGTTAGTTTAATTAATTATTAAACTTAATCGTATAGTTTATGTTAGTACTAGTATCGTACGAATTTAAATAATAAAATAAACGATAGTTACGTTTAGTAATAAAGGTTAATAAAGGTAATTTAGGTAATCAAGTTATAATATAAGCTGGTAATATATTTAAATTACAGAATTAATAACCGTATATGTCGTATTTTTAGCTTAAGGCGTTCGGCCGGCTGGAACTTTCGAGTTGGGGGAGACCGTCGAACCGTCTTCTAGCTTATTTAGTTCGAAGGTTTTGAGCTTTCGAGCCCTTCGAGCTCGTTACGCAATCTTGACCTTTGGGGCTAGATATTGGCCTCCGCTGTTTTCGATTATACTGGAGATTACTAAACCTATCAAGTCACCACATTATTATTAAAAAAATTCAAGTTATAAACGTATAATACAACCGCACTTTTATAATTGTTAATCGATTTATTAAATACTTTTTAGTATAAAATAACGATACGGATATAAAGTAATTAGCGTAAATCGTTTTAAAACACATTTTAAAATAACGTCTCTCACTAACGAACGGGACACTTTTTGGCATTCCGCTATAATAAAATCAATTTAAGTCAACTATAACATATCAAATCAAATTAATTTAATCGGATTCATCTTTATTAAACGTATTTACAGCTTCTTTATAAATACGCGCATTATGTCCGAGCTTCCCGCAGACGCTACACCTTCGTTCTTTCGTTTTAACACTCTTACGACGCCTATTTTTAACCGTTATTAGCCGCACCTTTTTATCACACTGTTCTTTTTCCGTCAGCAAAACTTCCCATTCCTATATAATAAGTGTTTGTCTTTTTTACAAATACTTATTTTTGGTCCTCCGATGCTTACTTAAAAGATTATTCATTCCGCATAATTAAACGGTTTTATCCTAAAAACGCGGCTTTATATAAAAGTAATATATAACTTTTACTTATAAAATTAACCGACTTAATTATTTTAATTAGCAACCTACGTTAATAATTTTTAATTCTTTTTTATAAATAACGTTTTTAATTTGTTATTTTACTGATATTTTTAAAGGCTTTCGATGGCGGAAAAATTAAATTAATAAACTTAAGCGGGGAGACGGTCGGTATAAATATAGCTGGCAAAGGTTTTAATGCGAAAAGAATGTTATTAAAATCGAATAAAATACATCCAGCTTTCGCGAATTCGATTTAATATTATCGGACGTTATGGTAATTTTCAACGCGTCGTAAAAGTCAAAAAGCATTTTCTTCCCGATATAAGTATGGTAACATCGCATTAAACCTTCGATATATAACGAATAAATACGTTTTAAAACGGAAAAGTAAAATATATCGAAAGGTTACAGCCGATAGAAAATGTGCGGGTATATAAAGAATAATAACACCGTTATTTGCGCAATACCTTTCGAATTTGATTAAATAATAATTTTCGCAACCGTCGAGGATAAGAAAATGTTTGGTTTTTTTTATATATGTTCGTATATGCTTATTGGAGTATTAAATTTGTTTATTATATAATTATTATAACTTATACAGCACTTTTATTCGAGTAATAATTAATATTTTCGCTATCAAAAATTAATGTAATATTTTCTTACTAAAATAATCAATAAAGATATAACCTAACATTACGAATTGAGAACATATATAACTGTTATGTATTTCCGTTTACTTTATTCCCCTTACTTTTTTTCTTTTCTTATTTTACGTGTTTTAACACTTGTAATTACCATATTATATATTATTAAACCGTCTATTTGAAAGCCGGTTTTATCGAAATTATAAATATCCTTTTTTACGATGTCGTATTTTACCATTATAGCCTAGATAAGTTTAAATTATTTACAAAATATCTTCAAGCTTTCGCATAATACTTTTTTATAATTAACTTTTCGATTTAAACGCGTTTAAATGTGTTTTGGCGTCGTATAAATCTTTACGTCTAATTAACCTTAACGCATACCGCAATACGTTAATATGACGGCTAAGGGGTTTAACCAACTATTAAACCTAGTCGTACGGTATATGTTAGCAGTAGTACTGTGGAGAACTAAGTAACGAAGTATGCGATAGTCACGTCTGGTAATAGCAGAGTGTTAAAGGTAATCTGAGTAATTAAATTCTATTATAAGCTGGTAATCAATTTAAATTATAGTAATAATGAGCGTAAATATTTTAATTTTTAATCTTTTTAAATTTATTAAATTTATCCTTATCTATATCGTATAAATACATGGCTCCGTTTAGATTTATTAAATCCATCTTTATTATAACGGCAAAGGGGTTTAACCAACTATTAAACCTAGTCGCACAGTTTATGTTAGCAGTAATGTCGTAAAAAACTAAATAATGGGGTAAATAATAATTACGTTTAGTAATAGCAGATTATTAAAGGTAATCTGGGTAATTAAGTTATATTATAAGCTGGTAATTTATCTAAGCTATGGTGATAACGAGCGTATATATCCATATTTTGGCTTAAGGTGCTCAAGCTGCTTAAACCCTTAAGCACGTTAAGCCGTTTGAGCTCGCATGACGGCTTAAGGAGCTCAAGGTGCTTGGCGCTTTGAGTCCTTTGAGCCTGTTCCGTAATTTCTTGGCTTT
>QJNU01000963.1:0-21149 GCA_004154915.1 Monosporascus ibericus | reverse complement strand
ACCCCGTAACAACGTTGTTCCGGGGCTCCCACACTATATATAGAGCTTCCTAGCCACTGCTCTCTAGAGCCTAGATTATCCATGACAATTTACACTTCCCACACCTTATGCAACCTTCTCCCGCGATCACCCTAACTGTGACAGATGTCAACAGAACAGGAGTATCAGACGACCGAGGAGGCGGGCAAGGTTCGGAAGCGAGCAAACAACTGAACTAGCAGGCTGAAATCAGCAGACGCGGCACACTCCTCACAACTCCGGGATGCGCCAATGATAGACAAAACGATCAAGTCAGTGAATCACCGGGTTACACGAAAAAGATCACGGAATAGGATGAGCAATAGCGCAATCCCTTCCAACAGATAGGCAACAAACACCCAAATGTCTACAACTTGACCGACGACGATATTATAGGTCTACATCCACTTTGATACCGTCAAATTTGCATTCCACTTGAGAGCAATAATGCGCTCTCCATACTTTCAGCTTCCTCGATCGCCTCCTGGTTGTAACTGTTCCGATTGACGCACAGAGAGAGGTTAGACTTGTGATAAAAGCGGTCTACCTTGAAGTAATTAGGGCTGCATTGAACCAACCAAATACAAACCCCAGGATAGCTCAAGGTGGAGCGACCAGAGGCAGTTTTGTCATGGTATCCCAACCCAAATATCGTTCTCCCCTCATTCGCGGGTTCCCTCCGCTCCACTTACGAAGAAGAGCCAGCAGAAAGAAACCACTAGCGCACCTCACCTCGCGCGGGGACGATGCCTTTTATCCTGGGCGCAGAAAATAAGAAAAGGACGTACTGTACCGTACAAGCAGACCCTCTCCCTTTCTCGGGATTCATAATTAAGTCCCATCAGAAAGAGACTACCAACCCGGCAGTGGGCGCTGAGATCCCGATCCGAAGCAGGGAGTGGATTGCTTGCTGTCCTCGGCCGCGGTCTCCTCACTCTTGACATCGCCGTTAGGGGAATTAATGCCCTCTTACTTCCCCCATCTCACCTCTCCCTTATCAGGAATGGGAAATGGACAGATCTGCCGGCTGCCGGCCCACTCTCAAGTAGACAGCGGGGGTCTATTCCTTTCTTTATACGCGACACGCCGATGACCCCAAGACATCCCGTGCATATCTATCCAGTGCCGACGGGAACAGGGCTATTACATATAAGTGACGCCGAAGGAGCTGCTCCCGACTCGCCAGAATTAGGGTACACATTAGATAGATAGACAACATGGGCATCAAAACAGGTCATCACCATCACAACTCCTGGCAGACTACATAGGGTATTGGACATTGCGAGCTTCGAGAGCAACTGATGGCTACAGACGGATTCAGTGTGCCCAACTTCCTAACAAGATCAAATGCGAACTGAGTATTGGGCTGAAGTGGCGGGCTTAGCACGGCGTTCGTCAAGAACCTGGCGGGTTCCGGGGGCCGCAACCTTGCAACCTCCGGGATACACGATATTGAGGTCGCTCCATCCCAAACTAAGGGGGCATAAGGCCGAGTCGAACTGCCTAACTATCTCCTCGCTGCCCGGCAAACGAACACATTCGAAGGAACAAGCAGCGCGGGACTCAATTCACCATGCACTCAACACACCATTACGCAACCAGGATACATGAAAAGCGATATTATCAAATTATTCTTATTGATTCAGTGCCAAGAAGCAAGTCGTAGGTGCTCTGTTGAGCCTACACCCTCTCTACCGCACGTCTGTCTAGCTAATCGCCCGGTATAAAACAAGAAAAGGGAAGAACGCCAGTTGACCAGCGGGCCAGGGATCCAAGCTCTACTATTTCGACGATGTGACGGAGCGGGCAGTAGCTAGATAGGTAACCTATGCAGAATAAACACCAACCATCCGCGTTTGCGGGTATGCAAGCTCGAGGGTCCGTGCAATGAAATGGAAGGAAGCAAAAAGGTAAAAGAAAAAAGGGCAAAGCGTCGGGAATATATGATAATGATAAGCTTCATGACACCCAACAGCAAACACAGAAAGGCTCGCATTAGTGTTGTCCCGTTTCTAGCCTCGCCGTCAACTATCGCAGTCCGAAACCCTCGCTCTCGTGTACAGCCCTCCAGAGCAAGTTCTCGAGCCTGTCCCGGGTCGCGTAGCGGTAAAGAGACAGCTGGTTGAAGCAGGTCCGGGCTGTGGGGAACCTTCCCTCGTCCTCGCCGAGGCAGTTGATGCGGATGACAAGGGAAGCAGCGCCCGTGGCGGGGATGCGGTCGCTGCCAGTGATGAAGGACAGCAGCCGGCGCTGTTCTTTGGGGACGGCCCGTTCGAAAGTGTTCCAGAACCACCGGAGAGCCGGCTCTAATTCGGGGACCGAGCCCTTGGGCCAGTTCGTATACTCAGCGACCGCCCTGAGCGAGACGATGTCCAGCGGCTCGTCCGAGCCGCGGACGAGGAGCTCGATCTCCTCCGGCCGGAAGAGCGACAGCGCGTTGCCCGCGCAGACGGTGAAGAAGCCCCGCTTAAAAGGCTCGAACTGGCGGCTGACCGACGTGTCCAGCAAATATCTCACGTAGAGGTCGACGTACTCCCGCCGATTAGAGTTTGTCACCATCCTACTTTCACCTCCCGGTAGAAGAGGCACCCTATGCCGTTGGTCATATTTCTCCATCTCAATCACGAAATCGAGACAGAAGGTTGACTGGACGTCACCTTCATATTCCAACAGTTGCCGAAGACCGCGTGCAAGGGCCGGTCGGTATTCTGCCAAATCGTCTAAAGTGTAACTCATGGTAGGACGAGGATGTGCTGCCGAGCCAGGTGCCGAAGCAGGGCTCGACGCAAGCAGCTTTCGAAAGGCGAAAGGGGGTAAAGCAACGTCTAAGATCGTGGAGTTGTAAATAGCCAAACCTAAGACCACCCCGACCAGGAAAAATTGGTCAGACGTCTCAAAGGTGTTCGGGTTAAAGTAGCAGAACTGCGAGTCATCGTCATAAACAAAAAGACCTAAAACTGTCAGCCGGAACCATCCTAGCGTAGACCCGAGGTGGACCTACCGTGGTCAGGGTTGAAGACCTCCCTTACAAGGAGGAGAAACCATTCCTTGCGAAGGCCTCCAGCATCGACACCCTCCTCTCCTCGAAACTCGATCCGCAAAGCCTTCTTTATATCCTCGCTACCGCTCCCGACAACCTCGCTCACTTGTTTGAGGCTGTCGTCTACAAGGCAGTCCCGGCGGATATTGAGGACAAGGTGCTGAGCATATTCTCTGCGGCTCAAAATGCTGTCAAAGAATGCCTCCCGGGCTTTGCCTCTCATCTGACGTTTCGCGTCGTGCTCGAGAATCTGCATCTTCGCCCAGATGCTGAGAAAGAAGGGATATTGGCAGAAGGAGAACTTGCGACTCTTCGACTCCCACATCTCAAAATCCCCTTTAAAATCCAAGCAGTCTACCAGGCCATTGTAAAAGTCGCTTGTTGCCAGAAGGTGACCATGATTGCGCCCATCAGAAGCATCCTGACGCCGAACATGCGTTAACCCATTCGCAGCGAATACTAGAGCCATGACCTTCGCTGCGGCTTTGATTTGCCAATCATCGGTGTAAGCAGATCGCTTCGGTTCAGTGGCCTGCTTGTCTTTCTTGGATGGGTTAGACGTCCCCAGAGCCGCATGCAGGCTTGCGGGCGTGTTCGCCGAGCGATTGTTTGGCATCTGTGGAACTAGGCCGCCCGTCACGTCAATTTTGGCCTCAACGATCCTCTCACTCACTCGGGTTAGCCTGTAGGTAACAAAACTACCAACAAGGTCTTTTATCTGGAGAAAGAGATACTCCGGCAGCTTTGATAACCAGACGACCAGATGCTGGTGGCATTGTTCCGAGGAGTTGGACAAGAGACCAAGAATCCTCTTAATGATGCCTGAGTGTCGCCCGGCAGATCCTTGCGCCTGACGCTCGGATTCCAATTCCCTGGTGGCAGCCATCCCTTTACCGAGATGCCGAAACCGCCCATTATAGCTTTCACAGCTAGGCAAAAGGAGAGGATTGGCTAGCATCAACAATAGAAAGCGCACGTCCTGAGGTTCTTTCATCAACCTCCCCGGACGCTTGAGCAGCATTTCTGTGCATTTCAACAGACTCCGCTGCAAATGCTCCTGGGCATCTAGCAATAGTCCCTCGAATTCCCGCATTCTATTATCAGCTAGAATGCCCAGAGGATCGAGCTGTGCCATTTCTTCCAAAACATCGTACCAGGATTCCGCAGCGTTAATTATAGCATGATACCATTCCATTACTTCGCCCCAGTCGATTTGCGGAGACCGGGGGGTTACGATCGACGGATGGTCATCCCTCGGCCGCGGATTCCCCCTCGTAGGTAACGTTTCCTCCTGGCCAGTCCACCAAAAGCCATTCTCAGCAAAATCACCCACAAGCAGCAGCTTAGCGTCAAGCTCGGACAACATCGGGTCATCTGGGATGACGAGTCGTTGTTTCCTCGTCTCCGGTCTCCGCCGCTTGACGACTTCGGACACCTTCCTCGGGCTAATACTCGGGCGTCGAGTAACAAACGACTTGTTGACACAGGTGTGGGAACTAAAACAGAGGACCAGGTATTCTTCCACTTGCTTAAACATTTTCTTCGGATCCAGTTCTGATGACTGAGAGTTCGCGGGGTGATCATCTCGGTGTGGCCCTGTCGTAGGCGGAAAGGGTGCACTCCTCCCTTCAGGGTAAGATGTCGAATATGACCTTACCATAGGCGAATCTCCATTCAGCGGGTTCGGCTGGACGGAAAGGTCTGCAAAGTCGTCGAAGACTGCATTATAGACAAAATTAGACCGAGCTGCGCCTGAAGATGGCGAGCGACCGTGATTGCTCCGTGGTTGACCGGGGACTAAGTGATGGTCGGGCGGTCGAGATGACGGCCGATCGGGCCGCGGCATAGCTGCCGTCTGATCGCACTCCAGATGCTGTGACATGAAGTGCCGCAGTGACGAACGCAGACACTGCTTGATCAGAGTCTTCGTGTGCTCCAGAGATATCAAGTTCGCTGGGCCGGTTAGTCGTTATGGGGACACCATCACCCAAGAGGAAAACGTACGAGTTCTTACATCTTGTCGCGAAGGACTCGAGTCGCTTTCGATTGGGTGGCGGGGATCTCTGCTTGGCGGCCGCGCGCTGTTCTGTACAGGCTCAGGAGGGAGCGGTTTGAGGTCGTTTATCGTCAAGCAGATGGTACACCTGAAGACCAGCAGCTCTTTCGGCCACCTTACCAGGCTGGAACACGTCATACAGTTCCCAGTAGCGAAATCCGTAGGCCCACGAGGAACATTCCTAGTAGTCATCGGCTGGGTTCGCGGATTCGGCTGGGGCTGGGGGCTATAATCATCCCCCGAGCCAGAATCATCATGGCGCGAATGGTCAACCTGCCCGGGAGCTTTCTTCTTCTTGCTAGAAAAGATGTTCGGGAATGGATGGCTCATTGAACGGGAATGCGGCGCGGGTCTCCTCGGTTTTGAAACTGGTACAACAACAACGTCGTCTTCGTCGGAGCTCGAGTCGGCATTGACGGGTTGGTTACGCAGGAAGCCGAGGTTGGGTCGTCTGGTCGGGTTGTTACTTGGCCGACGCGGTGGAATACTTGACGAATCATCGCGAGTGGCGAAGTAGTCTCTGCCGCGTTGGCCAGCAGAGGAAAGAAAAGGGGGAGGAGGCGGGGGACGGGTTGGACGGGATGCCATTCTGATGGCAGCTATTGTCAACGCGAAACGCCGAGGAAACTCGGAGAGGTTGGGCAGAAGAAGTGGCTGCCACTGCAATTTAGGCGGAGGTTCCGACTCCCTATTTATACGTTATAGCTGCACTCACGGGACCTCAGACCCAGTGAAGGTCGCGAGAGATAGAGAAGGCACTATGCTGCGCCGACTTCAAGGCAGCTCTGTTTGTCTGTGGCAGCCGCTACCCGAACTCGGAATGTTGTAACCTTCACCACGAACAGGACCCGAAGACAGAACTCGGAGCGTTTCAGTGCACAGGTTTCCGGGGGATGCCAAGAAAGGACCGGCCCTTTTGAGTTAAAACAGATGCATACGATGACGAGACGAGGTAAGTAATAGGGCTGGATGGTCCAGTAAATGTTTAGACTTGCATATGTACGTCTTTGAGAGGTCTCGATCGGCACAACCTTGTTTAAATGTGAAAACAATAATATTATTGTTATCCGTCCTCGTAAACCCTGGTTGACTGGGGATAAAAGTACTGATGCTCCAGACTCCCAAGCCTAGCCAAGGCTTCTTCGTGACAAATCATTGAGGGTTTAAGTTAAAGGAGTGACGGCAAAAGAAAAAGGTCGAGAAAAAGAGTCGAAGTCGGACACAGGCGCTGGTAGGTGGTGTTGAAGGAAAAACATGCGCCCAATTCCTTTCGACTCGATTCGGACTTAGACCTATTGAGTACGTATGCTGTATTTGGAACTCGAATTAAATTCAAGGGTTTCAGATCAAAGCAGCGAATCAGAACGCGTGCCGCTAACCGTGTACCAATTTTGTGGTCAGGCCCTGGACCTGGGAATCCCATGGCCTACCGTAAGGTGGGTTTACTCAGGTACCCAGGCCCCAAGTGGGTGATATCGCGGTCCCAATCAACATAGGCTGACCTGGCTGTAGCGACTAGACGCGGTTAACGCAAGCTATTCACGTGCTGCCTAGTCCACTGTAGGGAGTGATACGTGGAGCAGTAACACCCAGGGGCTGTCAAGGTGGTGCTACCGTG
Organism: Monosporascus ibericus; assembly: GCA_004154915.1. Lineage (NCBI taxonomy): Eukaryota > Fungi > Ascomycota > Sordariomycetes > Xylariales > Monosporascus > Monosporascus ibericus. The sequence continues at coordinate 14,417 of QJNU01000963.1, read as the reverse complement.
GCTCCTCTCCCTAGTGCCGAATTCTCCGTAGAGAGCAATCGTTACGTATGTAAGATCCCCGCGGTCCGTTTGAGACGAACGGCTGGGGCGATGCACCCAACCACTTGGTCTGACCTGACGGCCTGATAATCCCTCGGTCCATGGTTTCAGGTTCGTATAGCTCCCGTTTCGTGCAGTACCTTTTAGGTACATACAAACCGTTTGGAATCCGGTTATAGGTGATATCGGGCAACAGACCCGTCCACCATGTGGAGGCTCCGGAAGGTCAAAGTCTCAAACACGAGATGCTAAAGTGAGTAGCCAGCGGGGTCACTTCGAGCGCGTCCTCCCATCTCATCCATCGAGCGGGCAGTCATCGTTATCAGAGAGCCATAGCTCAATGCTTACAGGTCGCGTAGAAAGAAGACTCGAAGCCTGCAGAGAGCGAGGCCACTGGCAGCTTGGGTTGAGACATTGGTGCTTTCCGCAAACACCAATTATATCGAGGTCTGCCGACCCCGAGGGCGCGATAAAGCAAGGCCAACTTCAGCTCGGGACATTAGGAAGGAAGACTTGGTCGACGTATGAGTGAGGCGGGCCACAAGTCTCGGCCGATGCTTAGCAGATGTGCCTTCATAGAAGTCCAACTTGCGCATTTGTTTGGATTATTATGAGGTTGCACGCGAGCAGACAAGCCACAGCCGTCATACTTACCTAAGCCGCATCTGCAGCACTGTCTGAACCAACTTGTCAAAGGCCGACACCTCACCTATGGCGCAGCTCGACCTGGATTACCAGAGAGCACTACAAACATCTGCCGCTCTCAAGTGAATGAACGGTTTTAAGACCCCTTTACTGTCAATTCATACACGCCCCAAGCTCTCAGGCACTTTATTCTGCCATGTGGCTAAAGTATCGCCCAACCGCTTGATAACCCGTTGATGCTTCTCTGTCGGCTTGATATGCGGTTTTAATTTAAGACCATATTGGAATGTGACTGGCTCCATGTATAGTTTCTCAGTTCCTGGCAGGTCTGGAGGTTCCAACGCAATATGCTCGCATGATCGGGTTAGAGAATGTGATAAAACAGGAACGCATGTGGTTTAAAATCATCCAAATATTTCTTCGCGAGGAACTCACAATCACTTTGGCAAAAAAGCATCGCAATGCCCTTGTGATAAGCGACAAATTTCGCCCCTTAAACTGTGATCAGAAGAAACCTTGCCATTATCACAACCTATCACCGAGACGTCTTAAGCTCTTTTACCTGAGAATGCATAAGACACACTTAAATGGTCGAAGTTGTATGGAATCTTATATACTCCGTTTTGTTACTCGATTAACAGTGCCTTAGAAAGTGGCCGACCTGAGTAACGACGAAAACGAGATGCTTGACAATGTTCCTGGACTAGCATCTCATACCATCATCGAAGACTCAGGGACATACCTCGTCGACGCTCTCTACATCACTATCAAACGTTCAGATGGGTCGGCGACGGGGTTGACCCAAGGCCGCAGGAAGGTGGTTGTCAAGGGGGGGACAGTGGAAATAGCCCTTGGGAACTACAAGAAAATAGATTAGAGGGCTGGGCGGCCGTTTTAGGGTGGGGCAGAATATGCTACATGAGAGTTCTGCACTACGTAGAGATCCGAGGCAGAGATGGCCATTCCATAAGTACCCATGAACATGAATCGAAGTGCCCACCAACTTACGTCATGAACATTTAGTGAATACCCAGCACGTAGCTAAGGAGCAAGTAACCAGTATGACGGTTGAGTAAAACCCGTATATCTTGTCTCGAGCAGTACTAGGTTGAATGTGGTTGACATGGACGGCGGCTTCCCAGTTGGCAGCCAAAGAATAGTAGACAGCTTCTACGTAATTGTACGGCATTCAACGTCATATTGTTTCAGCTTGCTACGTATGCCAACATACTTGAGTCCTATAAGTAAGGACAAACTGGACCAGGTGAACAGAAACGTCTTCTCCAAATCAACACGTCGGAAACCAATTCTCCAGAGCTCCTCAAGGTTCTAGTGAAGAAAAATCGCAGAAGAAAAGCAATCCAAACTACAGCCACATCACAACCCCCCAGTTACGTCATCATGGATTCGGCCGGTGCCAAGTCTGCCATGTCAAAGGACATGCAGGAGATCACGACGGGCAAGGAGGAAATCTCCAAAAAAGTCCAAGGCCACAAGGCCAACCTCTCCAACCCTAGTAAGTAATCTGCGATTTCCCTTTTATTTCTGTCAGCAAACAACGTCTAATCTACAATTCACAAAGACACCAGCGAGGAGTCAAAGCAGAACAGCCGTGAGGCTATCGAGCAGCTGGGCGGCGAGGCTGCCCACTACGGCAAGCAGGACAACCCGCGCAGCAAGAACGCGGCGGACAAACTCGGCGGCAGCCGGGCGATGTAGGACGGTCGTGTGATTGGCTAAGAGGAAGACATGCATGAGAGGTTCTCTGTCTGATAAGACAGCCGCCTGCGGTCTGCATGTTGTTTGCGCATTAATTTCTGCGAGCGCACATCTTTTGGTTTCACAGGTGCACTATGACCGGGCAATCATAGCAATTCCGGCATGTCAGCACAGCATGACTGTAAAGTAAATTCCCCGATAGTGGTAACGATATTCATCACGACACATTTAGGACCTCGATGCTTCAGGGATGTTTGAAACCAAGTGCATAGACACGTAATAACTGATATTCGCAATCTACTGGGCCTACCTACTCACATACATTATGCGCCTGCTGCGTCGCAAGCGCCCTTTTCCCCCAACATTAGTGAGATGCCTTTTAAGAGAACTCAGCCCCAGACGGCAGGAAATACCCCCTTACAAACCACGCAAAACTTCCGTATCCGTACGCAGACAAATAAGCATTGCCTCGCCCCGCATGACGAAATGTCCGCCTTATCGCTCAACAGCCGCTGTTCATTGGATTCGTCGATCTATATCGGAACGCTCCTGGGGAAGGATCAGCTGGATCTCGGGAGTTAACTAGAACTTTTAGGCATGGAAGAGGCCGACGTTGAAGGCATGAATTCATCCTGTGGCCATAGCCACTCGGGTGAATACTCCGTACCCCGTCCAGGCACGAAGTGCCTGTCTGTGCCTGATTTGTGACGTCTCGATCACATGCTTCAACACTCCCAGAACGATATTTGTACACAGGATGTTTTACCATCTACGGTAGATAACTCAGGATCAACCGTTTTATCCTGCTTGTCGCCTTGAACTACTACGCCTTGATAATTCGTCCTTTAAACATAACCCGAAATCACACTTTCCTCTCGTCGGCGCAGGTTCGTTCCTTGATATCCATCTAAGGTTTAGCCCAGGGTGACTCAACACACTGCTTTCATCTCAAGTTGAGGATTCCAAACAGTCACTACAGGAGGCGAAGTTCTAAGGCATATTGTTTGATTTCACTTGGTTGCTTACTCTTCCGTACAATCATTCAGGGTATCCGTGACCCTCGACCCTTCTTCGGAGTCTATGTGACTCCAAAATCGACTTAAAAACCCACCAGTCTTGAAACAGGCCTACAGTTCTCTTTGGCCGTCTTGATAATGTAAGCTCTAGAGTGACCTTAAAATGGACTTGACGCTTATTCAGCAGCACAAAATCAACATGAATTTCGCCTTTCAGAACGTCGTCGGGTTCATCCTGAAACAGAGCAAACTCACCGTCTCTCTCATACGAATGGACAACATCACCGCAGAGTAAGCCTCGCTCAATTACACTCCTTCTCCAGACTACAAGGGTAACATAGGAATAGCTCCTTCCATGTATCGATCGAGGCGCGAACAACTAACACGGGCCCAGCCAGCGCCACGCTCTCGGCCTTCACAATTGACCTGTGCGGCCCCGCGGGCCGCTTCGGGCAGGTCTATCTGCCACCCATCATGACGCACTCGAACGGGGCGCCAATCATCGTGAGCGACCAGCTGGTGAAGATCCTAGACAAGGCGGCGCTGCAGGCTTTCATCAAGCCCGTCATCGTCGACAGCCACGCCACGCTGATTCTACGGAACGGGAACACGACGGTCAAGGCGCTCGGCATCGGGCCTAGGCCAATCTGCTACGAGAAGGACATCCCGATGTCCGGCATGCTTGGGCCGCGCATCAGCGTATATGAAGCCAGAGCGGTGGGAGACTCAGGCCTCGCCATTGTCATCCACGTCGTCAACCCGAGTCCCATGGCGATCAGCTTCGGAGCGTGCGGGCTCGAGATCCGGAACGAGGCAGGCCAGGTCTTCGCTGAACTCACGGGCAACCTCGACATCCGCTGCAACCGCTTCGAGGCGAGGTTTGAGGGCCTCGTCCGCAGAGACGTCCCCCTCGCCAACGACAAAGTAAGGCTCGTGGGCAAGCGGTGCATGGGCGCCGACTGGTGCGACGAGACGGTCCGGCAGATCGACGTACCGCTGTTGGGCATGTCCAAGGTATGCGCGGCGCTGGGCCTCCAGTATGAGTACGAATCCGACGAGGTCACCGACGACGTGGTCAAGGAGCCGGCCGAAAATTCAGCCGAGAAGTCAGCCGAGAAGCCGGCCGAGCAACAACCGCTGATTAGGTCCGCTTCGAAGCTGTTGCGCGGCAGGTTCTGGAGGGCGCAGGCGTCTTAGCAGTGAAATGGAGGAACGGCGGCGTTACCATGTTGGCGTTCGATTTATAAGGCTTGATTTCTTTGATGCGGTTCCGGAAAATTTGAGCTAGGGGCAGGTTATTGGGTATCCCACACCGATGACGCTCGATCACGATAACGAATGATGGCGAGGAGACGCTAATCCGTAGATTCCTGGAGTTCGGGTGGGAATTATGTTTACCTACATAGAACCTATGCGATGGGTTTCAAGCTACATATATGAACAGCTTAACTGCGTTAGCCATGCATGATACGAATACACTGCGTTATTGTGTCTTCGCCTTAAACGATTCGGTCGTGCCGGCTGAATTATCTTCAGATTTCCTTCGTTCGAAGCCCTACGCGACTCGCCCCAAAAGCTGTTGCACCTATGCGTGCATGTTCATCGTCATTGTACGTACACAGTTATAGAGCTATATCCTACAGTCCTTCCGAATAGCTAACCTCGTCAGTATTCTACAGGGTAGACCAATGGAGACGGCGTACATCTTGCTATATTTCCAACTAGTAATATCCCCCAGTTCATTAGCTCACTAACAGGTCTCCCAAAAGAATTCAAGTCGTCCACCAAAGCCTCCTCCATTCCCTTTCTCACTACATCCCCAGAGTCCTCTGCCGAAGCTCTACGGGCAACACACTATACAACGTACCGTGCCTTACTTTCGCACCGCCCAGCGCGCGAGGCGCGGCCTCGACAGTCGTTCCGTCCTTCGAAGGGCCCCAGTTTCAGGAGACCTCACCAAATCCCGGGTGTCCTTGATCAAAGCGGGCAGCAAACGAACAAACAAGCCAGCAAGAGCGAGCAAGCAGTTGGGAATATACGTAGGTATTAGGTTTTAGGTTGGGAGGTATGTCATCCGGCCACTCAGGCGCGGCGAGTGTGACCCAGATGGCCATCAAGGTCGTGCGCGGGGCCCGGGTCTCCTCACACCCAGCACTACTACCAGCCTTTTACGCCGATATCATATATAAAGGCACTTTCCGGCCCAACACTGTAGTCCAGAGGTAACTACAACATGGCATGACGTGTGTTTCAAAAACTCGACCGCTTTTTCCTTTCCAGATTGGCCTGCCATCGCTCACTTTCTTCGCTTTCTCTATATCGGTCCAGTCTGAGTGGCGACCTACCAGCCAGGCTAAGTTGCTGGTTAAGCCAAATTGCTGCCCTCACGAGGAGCCGGGAGCGGAATGCATTGAATGGTCGCAGTCGACCGACTACATTCTTATAAATCGCACATATACGAAATCAAAGGAGCATCTCCTATTTATTTTATTTTATTTCGTTCACTACAAATGAAGGTATCACCCTATCCTATCGTCATCTATTCGTCATATCCAACCAAGGTCTATCTATACCACGGCTTCGACCACATGCATGGGGACATCATTTCTTTCTTCTTTCTTTCTACAGATTCTATCCGCGGCCGCCCTCTCTTTTCCGGGGTGACATGGGAAATGATTCTATGATTTTTGGGAACGCACGCAATCTAGTCGAAGATGATAGCGGCCTTGATGGCGCTCTTGTTCCGGATGCTCTCAAGGGCCTCACCCCACTGCTCGAGCTTGAAGGTCTTGTTGACGATGCCCTTGGTCTTGACCTTGCCGCTGTCGAGGTAGTCGACGGTGGAAGGGAACATGTATGTCTCGGAGAAGGAACCGATGATGGTAATTTCTAATGGGTGTTGTCGGTCAGCTAAGTCTTACATTCCAAAGGGGTAGCGATTTGAAACCAACCATCACCGAAGATCTTAGCCGGAGGCCAGGACACGCGGGCCGCGCTGGGGTACACGCCGTAGCATACGAGCTTGCCACCACGTCGAACGTAGTTGATGGCGTCCTCGAGGACCTTGGTGCTGCCGCTAGCCTCAACGACTGCATACCATTCGTTAGCAACAGGTACGTCTCTCTCTGTTTCTCAAGACGAGAAAAGGTCCACGACGTACCAATGTCGAAACCGTAGGGGTTGTCTTTCTTCAGCTGTTCCCATTGGGGAGCGGAGTTGGACCGCGAAAGAGGGACATAGAAGTCGGCGCAGTCGAGGCTCTTGGCCAGGTCCATCTTGGCACCCTCGGGCGCGGCGATGGTCAGCTGCGAGACACCGCTAAGGCGCCTATCGAGGAGGTTAGCTGCCAGAACCTGCCGTGAGCACCGAGGATGAGGGGGATTCCATACAGGAACTGAGCCATCATGAGACCGGTGGGACCGGCACCGATGAGCAGGGCGTGCGAACCAGCCTTGGGAGCGATCTTCTCCAGACCATGCATGGCGCACGAGGCGGGCTCAATGAGCGTCGCGTCGATATCGCTGATGTTCTTGATTTTGAAGAGGCGACCTTGGGTGTATGAGCACTACAGCGGTTCGTTAGCGGGGTGGCATGTCAGCATCACCAATGGACCAGGGACGCCTACGTATTCGGCGAAACCGCCGTCGAGACCCAAGACACCGTGGGCCTTGAAGTCTTCGCAGAGGAGCTCCTGACCTCTCCGGCAGTAGAAGCTAGGGTACGAGCGCGAGTCAGTTCCAGTGCCCCTAACTCCCGTTTAGCGGGTAAACTTGGTTACGCACCAGTGACCGCAGAGCTCAGAGTTGTCGGCGGTAACACGATCGCCGATCTCGAAACCCTTCACATCGTCGGCGAAGCCTACAGTCGCCATTATTAGCTAACCCCCCTGGTACCTCGAGTGATGGTCCGTGGCTGAAGTGGCCGACTTACCAACAACGACACCAGTTGTCTCGTGGCCGGGGATGAGGGGAAATTCGGCAATAAATTCTCCCTCATGAATGTGCAAGTCGGTACCGCAGACACCGCAAGACTACGTTTTGGGTCCCGTGTTATTATCATAGTCGAGCGAAAAAAGGTGCGGCTTAGTGGATAACTTGCCTTGACCTTGATGAGGACATCGCCAGGTCGGAGAGTGGGCAGAGGGACCTCGACGATGCCCCAGACCTCCGGCTTCTCATATCTGTATCGCAGAACCACGTCAGCAAGTTCAACTTGTATGGTGTCTGAGATATACTCTCAAAAGAAATTGGGCACCAATCATGCGGATTCCAAGCGCACTGGAGCTCTACAGCAGGGGGCCGACGGCAGTCTTACCTGAGAGCCTTCATGGTCTTGGGGAGGTTGTCTTTGTAAGGCATCTTGATTGTTTTGTTTTATTATGAGGAACTCGATCTGAACTAAAGGATGCCAGGGTACAAAGTCGAGGCAAGCAGGTGTGTATCAGACGTAAAGACGGGAAACACAAGATTAAACGACCAGGCCGGGACTCGAGATATATATACGCATGCCTAACAACCCGACTCCACGTCTTGGGAGAGCCGAGAGAGGAGAGAGCTAAAATTCTTGTCAGACCGCAACGGCGCGGCGCGCATCCGAGCGACAGGACAGACAGGACAGGACAGTGTGGTAGAACGATACCACACGCAAGACGGCCTTAGTCTTCCCCTCCATCATCTCACAAGCTCTTCCAATTGGAACCGCCCCACGCTTCCACGGGCTCCAGAATCATACAGTATCTGAGAGTACTGTACGTGACTCTGGGCTGTGGTACGGCCCATCCCACTTTTTGGGTCTTTCGTGATGCTTCTAAAAGGAGGGGCAAGCAGCAGCAACTTACAACCCGCTAGTAATAGTTATAGACTGACATGCGCAATGGCCAAAGCTCGGTTCCCCGCTGTGGGACCGGGCGCCGGGGCCAAATCGTCTTCGACGGAGCCGACAGGGGTACGTTCACTTGCAGATTACGAGCTATAACGAGTTAAGCTTCGATAGGACGACCGCATACCGTACTGCAGGATGGCGGGGGGGATGTCGATACTAGGTAAGCTTGGACTCCCCACGCAAAGGCTGCCCTATGTCAAGATAAAACTCAGATCGCAGCGAAAAATGCTTCCTGTTTACGAATTCCTCGCTGGACGCTCTCTCCTGAATACGGATGTAGCTAAGACATCTTTCCTCTTTTCTTAGACGCTTCAGCAGCTACGAGGTCTTGGCAGGCCTGGCAAGAAACTAAGTAGTAAATACTTACCGGAGTTAGAGCCTGCAACTATCGGAGACATAAGGTCTGCAAGTGATTCAGAGTGAGATTAAAGAATAGGGGTCCATTGTCTTAATAAGTACATACATGTACATGGTGAACCCAGGATCATCCTGCTACATCAACAAAAAGGAGATGAAAATATGCGAGTTCGCGACCAGAACTGAAACTGCTGATAGACAAAAACTGGCAGACACTACAGTATAACCTATGAAGTAAGCTCAGTCAGCCGCGTCAGCCCGCATATCCGCCTCAACCTAACACCGCGATTTGTTGAGAGCGATAGCCCTCAGCAGGGCCGTCCATGTCATGTGCTCGACTCCTAGACGAAAAAGAGAAATTTGTTAAGTTGAGCCCACGACGAGTTCCCGGTGGAGGTTCTTCCCTGTGACTGGCAGATTGGACTGCCGAGGAAATATTTCAATGCCGCACATGACCACGACCCCTTCCCTTCCCTTCCAGTGCTCCCCGAGGTCCCTTGTTGAACGTCTGCCGCCCCATTGGAGTGGCCTGGACTGTTGGGCGTTCCGGCCGTTCCAGCTCTTCCTCTCGTGACTGATGGATCTCCGAAAAAGGCCTTTTGATTAGCTAACAAGTGGTAAGTTGTAGTTATACTTACCTAGCCAGCTGAAGCGAACAGCGAGCGTCTCCAGGGCAGAGCATCGCACGGCATGGCGTGGCATGGGCGTGGCGTGGCATCGCGTGGGGTGCAATATCTTACCGTATTCATATGCAGACCGAAGTAGATACCGGTAGCTCTGTGTAAGCAGCAGACTGCTTAGATGGCCGGGCAGATGCTCATTAGAGTTTTATTTCATCAACAACGCTCAAGTCGATGAGGTACCACCAGCCTACTTATCTATGATCGAGGAATCGGAATCCGACTTCGGCGCTTATTGTCTAACTTGGTTGTTGTATACGTATGCTCTTCCGACGCTCTATCTAGTAAGTACCTTATAGCTACCATGCCTATCTAGGTTGATAGCTGGTGAAGCTCCCACGCCTACCACCGGGACTTCGTCGTTCGTGGATCCCTAGGTAGTCGAAGCAAGTCGTAACCCGTCTGTACTCAAAACACACATTCAGAACCATCTATGGATGTCAGTCGGTGCCTTCAGGACGCAACCTTACACGTACGTCTATATAGGCTGCAACTGTTAGCTACGCATGTGTACCGGTGTGGCTATCTAGCGCATCTTAGGAGTATCACTGATCGCTGATTATCCGGGGAAGGTGCCCGCTCAGCATTGATAGACCCCTGGATACCTTGGAGACAGCTCATCAGACTAGCTGGCTTGGGATTAAGCCCGCATGTCCTTCTTACCTGACTGATAACTAGGTGTCGCGGGTATTGTGGAGGATTCTGCATGCATGCCCGCTCTAAGCAGATACGGTGAGGCAACTAAGAGACCCGAGAATCACGACGTCTGGAAAAAAAAGGGGGTCTTAAGCCATGCAGTTGATATAGGGAGTGGGCCTTCTCAAGGAGCTGCCGAGTCTAATCGGAGAAAATAGTGATAGACCCAGCCTCGGCCACAGCACTGTACCCCGGCACGACGGTGAACGCCAGCTGACGGTTTGCCTAGCGTTTTAGCCGGGCCGACGCATACACTGCCATATTCGATTTGAGAAGCGATGAGTATGCTGCCAAAGATGAACATCTCCGTGGATACCAGAAATTGCCGCCGGCCCCCTACTTCGCTATAAGACGCCGTATCCCCATAACAGCCTAACAACCCTCGACCCTCCAAGACGCCCCCCGAGGACAACTCGACTTCCGACCGAATGCGACTTGGGACTGTTCGAAGCTCGTGGTAACCGCGAATAGACGTCCGGGATACTGGAACACAAATCCTAGCAGGGAGACGGCTCACGGTCATCGCACGCAATACTGAAACTGTTGAGGAATTTTGTTTCTTATGACGGCAAAATCATGACCCTGATCATTGTAGACGGTTTCCGAGGATGTAAGCCCTCCTACCTAATAACTCCCACCGGTTGGCATCCGAGGTTCCAACAACCCCATGTGTATTTCACGCGAGCAAAAGCGCGGCCATGCAGTGTCTCCCATTTTCCCTTAAGAGTACAAGTCCATGCCGGCTATCACGTGCGTCGAACGAAGTCTGTCTAGAGAGTTTATAAGGCCGAGCTCCCTGTTTACGAAGGGGGGGCGCCACGGCCACGGCCGAATCCACCACGGCTGTAATCGATATGTTAGCTCACGGCCCTCGTCGCGGGTGCTGCCGGGGAAATTTGGGGAGGGGAGTGAAGGATAAATCTCACAATTGGGGAGCGAATTCACCAGGGGCACCGCCCTCCTTGCCCTCGCCAGCATCCCGCCTTCGGTATCCACCATCACGGTCGCCTCGGTCGCCACCACGGCCACGGCCGAACGGTCTTCTCTCGCGCTCGCCATCGCCCATCATTCCGCGGGGAGGAGCGTGCGATCGCTGCTGCTTGATGTGCGTGGCCGGGACGATCTCGGCGGGGAGGTGCAGCCACTCCCGGAGGTAGTCGAGACCCTCGGGGGTGAGGGTGTAGTAGTAGTATTGCCACGAGAACTGGGTCTTGACGTAGCCGCGCGAGGTCAGAGACTGCAGCGCCTTGACGACGTAGAGGTTCTTGGTATCGACATCAGGGTGCTTGGGAAGGGAGTAGTCCTTCTTAGCGACCATCACGCCCTCGCGGAAGAGGTACTGTAAACCACGTAAAGGACGACAAGTTAGCCTAGTCCCTTTCCCAACATTTCAAAGTGTGTATTTCATCATTTCCGGACGTCCCCCTTCGCTTTCGCATATTGTGTGATATGAGGGTGTCTCCTTCTGTATGTGTTATCGCGGGCGGTTCTGGGTGGCATTGCTAACCTCGTGGATCTTCTTGCGGTCAGCCTTGGGAATCAGCATCTTGGCGGTTTGTGTGCTGGCGACAAGATGTTGAATATGGTCCGGAGGATTGAGGGCGTGCGTTGATGTGAAGTTGAGGTGGGCTGCGCACTCCGGCTGGAAAGGTCCAAGTCACGATTGATTGATTGATTGACTGACTGACGGGATGTGGAATTGCCCGTTTATCGATTTTTTTGGTGGGCAACCAAAAAACCCTATGGAGTGGCTTAGCGATTTGTCTGTGGCTACTTGCATATGATTGCAGAGTTGCTGTGGCTAGTGAAATTCTATGCACTTATGCAGCGTCATTATTTTACAGCAGGTGCAACTGGGTTGCGGGGGTTTGTGTCATATCGATACGTACCTCCATACCTAATCTCACTGCAGCCACCCTTCCAAAGTGCAACATTGACGAATCGCCTCCAAGCAACTACAGTACCTCAACTACCGTCAAGGAGCGACCTGAATCCGTACATCTCGATTATCATTAACCAAAGCGAAACAAGATCGAAAAGTCGCTGGGGCAGTCAATATACTCACCGGCATCATGGAATCCAAAATCATGAACGTCTTCGTGACGACCTTCTCCGGTCTAGGCCTCCCACCTACTCTCTCGTTCCCTCTCGCGCCTACGGCAGCAATCTCGGATCTCTACGAGCGCATCGAGGAGCGGTTACCACAGACAGATGCGAGGTTCATCCTGACGACAATATCAAACAAGCAACTCTCGCCCGGTTCCAGGATACCGATAGCACAGCTATGCAGCAACGACGACGGTGTAGACTTCCTCTCGCTGCGGTTGTCGTTACCGCTGTGCGGCGGCAAGGGCGGCTTCGGGTCGCAGCTGCGGGCGGCCGGCGGGCGCATGTCGTCGAAGAAGAAGAAGAACCGGGGCGACGAGAACGCATCGAGCCGGAACCTCGACGGGCGACGGCTGCGAACCGTCAATGAGGCCAAGGCGCTCGCCGAGTACTTGGCCATCCGGCCCGAGATGGAGCAGAAGGAAAAAGAAAAGCGCCGCGCGCGCTGGCAGCAGATCATCGACGCCGCCGAGGAGCGCGAGCACGAGATCCGCAATAACTCGAAAGGAAGGCTCGACGGGAAGTGGGTCGAGGACAAGGAGGAGACGGGCGAGCGCACGCGGGAGGCCGTCCTCGCCGCCATGAAGGCTGGTAACTTCAAGGACAACCTACTCGGTACTTCGCAGGGGTCGATGTCGACGGAAGATATGGAGGAGGACTCGGAAAGCGAGGGGGAGGACGAGTCGGGAGAGTCGAGCAGCAGCTCCAAAGAACCGACACCGCTGAAGAAAACGTCCGCCAAGAAGGCCCCTACCAGGGCGTTCGCGGGATTTGACGAAGACGAAGAGTTTATGAGCTCTTCCGACGAGGAAGAGGACCGCGGCAAATGAGTGATTTGAGCCACAGGATATCAGCGTTATTGATGCCTTCGTTCTAGAGGGCTAATGCATTTCAGATCTCTTGGAGGCCTTGGCGTATGGAGGCGTCCTCCTTTATGTGGTGCATAATCTTATTAATTGGTGGCCGAACTTCGTCAAAACGTTCATGCATCTATGTATTATACGGCGTGATACCTAGCCCGACTTCTCGAGGGCAAACAATTTGCAATTGTATTTCTTTCACATTATGTGTTACTGTCCTCGCCCCGGTTCTGTTACTCCTTACGGGAGGGTGGGTACCAGAAGCTCCTGGGACAAGGCTCATAAACGAGCTACCAATCGCAAAGGCGATTACGAACGGGGTGAATGCACGAGACGATATGTTGATCGCCCGATAATGCTAGGGGAATAAAGCAGGTTAAAGTTCTACCCTTCTACAAGCCGGACATATGGGCCATGCCTCGAGAGGTTGCACACATTGTTTCTTGCCCGGGAGTTCGTTCTTCGAGCACCAAAATATCTCCGGCAAAAGCGAAGGATGAAGTGTGGAAGCTCCGCGGCAAGCTTTTATGCATTGGATTTCACCGATACCTATACTACATCACCGGGTTCCAAGTCTATCCACTGAGTGCCTCGTCACCTCATGCGTACACTTAAGCGTCCAACTTGGCCGGGAAGTTGCCCGCCTCTGCAATTGATACGTTAGTTCTAGTGGATTCGCGAAGAGTCGCCGGAATGCTAACCTCGCTGTTCATCCCATCGCTGGTACCATCCGCTCGGGCAAAGCGATCGGTAGGCGAGGAGGAACTGGCGGCAGGGGGCGAAGTCCTCGCCCTTGGCGTTGATGCACTTGTGGTAGTCGACGTAGTTCTGCCAGCAGTGCTTGGTCTGGTTCATGTTGGGGAATCGAGCATCGACACCTGGAAAGCAGCACCCGTGCGTTAGATCCCAAATTTCTGATTCCGGATTTACAATGCGAAACATCCTTGTTTCGATCATCGGTCGCATGCGGGATACGTAGGAGGGGAGTCCATACCAGCTAGAGAGGAAATCAATGGTTAGTGAATGCGGCGAGACACAACAGCATGGGATCGCATTAACCGACTTACCGGTGACGAACTTGAAAGGCTTAGTCTCGCGCTCCTCGTCGGACATTTTTGCGGTGGCTGGCGGTATTTTTATTATTATCCTTTTTACAACAAAAGGACGTGGTAATGCTGAATGGCAGCAGCTTGTTTGGTGATGTAGTAATGGAAGGTTGCGGATGCGGATGGTCAGAGCCGATGGGAAAGCCAAAGCCAAAGCTCCAATTTGGCGGCTCCGTCGAATCAGACGAGGGATTTTGGAAGGCAGGTGGTCTGAGCAGAGCTTTCGCCAATTGTTACTTGTATGTAGATATTCGCCTATCAACAGCCGGAGCTGCCCTGAGAGCGCCCGCCCCGCTCAGCCAGCTACCCGCC